>WOGL01002238.1:0-10201 GCA_015342145.1 Leptinotarsa rubiginosa | reverse complement strand
ATATAGGTTTCAGTTACTAGATCGTGTGTTTCCAAAAAAATATCAAAATCACCATGGAGGCAGATATAATTACCTGCGTGACATACGGGTCCAGGAAAAAATACAAATATGAAGGTATTTGTGTAGTGTAGTCATACTTTCCAATCAGATGAAAAGGTTATTGCCAAATTGTTTTTTACCTTCTCAACCAGTTCCGAAATTAATTCTAACACAATATAGCATAAATAATATTCTATATATAATATTTAATGACATGTCTATAAGTTGTCCTACTATCTGAAAACGTATCATCAACCCCCAATGAATTTCTTGTTTGGTTCATGTATTTCGTTCAGTGAAAATTGTATAATCATTATCATGGATTGTTTTAATAATTTCATCAAGTAACGGGTCAGTGTATTGATGCAGTGAAAACTACATAATTTCAAATGAAACATGGTTTTATGTCTTATAACCTCAAAAGAATCGTTTGCGTTTTTTTTGGTTTCACTATTAGGATTTTATTTTCATTACGTAATAAAATATATCAGTTTCTATTCTCCATTCGAATATTTGAAGAAAATTGAAGCGATCATTTCTAGTCGAAATATTACCCTATGTATTTTTGTTGAACTGCCCAGTTGTTATAGTTTTAGGTAGTCAACTCATTCAAAAATTGGTTTGTATCGGTAATAACTGTTTTCGTGTTCGTTCCAAGTTTCTGTTAGTTTGAAAACATGACTGAGAATATAGGAATTACTAGGAATATCCTAAACTGAGCAAGTAATTTACTGAAAATAAAATATTTCTAGTTTTTGAGAAACAAAGGAAATTCAGTTCTTTATAAATATATAAAAAAAACAATCAAATGTACATTCGCAAAATATTTTTCAAAACACAAATTGTAAAAAAATCGACCAAAACAACTACTTTCAAAACTCACTTTTTTTATTCAGTTTGTATAACGATAATTTGTAATGAAATTGAATGTAACATTGTACACATGACACATACAGAAGGTGAATATTATCTGTGTGTGTGTGTCAGTCTGGTAGTAAGTAACAATGAGACAATAACAAAATACTGGGAATTGATCGATTGATTCTCATTATGGAAAGTAATAATTCTTGTAGATACATATGAAACATTAACATAGCTTGTAAGAGTAGTTTTAGTTATAACCTGATGATGCTAACTTGGTTAGGAAAACGCGCATTGAGAGACAGTATTTTTGAATTTCACTAGCTTGGACTTCAATTGTCTTAGATTATATAAAATGATTTGAAATTCCTGAAAGAACTAAAAAAAATAATTAAAAATTTTTAGTTGTATTTTATTCCACTATTATTTCATTTCAGTTCTTGCTTAATATAATTGTTTTTTCAACTATTCATTTTCAATTCTTTTTTTCTGTTCTTTCATAATATCTTTATATAATATCTGACACTGGAAGTCGAAACTAATGAAATTCATTATGAAACATTGTCAATCACCTTCAAACAAACAGTATTTTTGTTCTGGAGAGGAAAAAGTGTTATCCATAGATTCATTTCACGCCGGAGATTCCAGATGCCACTAATCAACATAAATGTGTATCGATGAAAAACCCAACTTACAAACCTCCAGAAGTTTTGGGTGAAAACACTGGTATTCATTTCCTCGTCATTATCTCGTCTATCAAAAATTGCTGTTTATTTATTCTCCGGAAGTTTCCTACTCTCTTTATGTTGATGGAGAAATCAGAAACCCGGTACATTCTCAATTATAGATTTCAATATTTATAACGTTCTTTTTCTTCAACCAACTTTTCTCTAAAATGAATAATCTTCAGTCTTTCCCCCTATTTGAAAATTTATTCCAACACAGTTCAGATAACATAATATTCAATACTTTGACTAAGAGATAGATCGATTTTACCGAAGTAGAAATATTGAAGAACACCCAAAAAAGGGTTTAAATGCTTTTAATACCCAGATAGTATATAGCAGTGGATAATAACTCTTAATCTCATCTAATTTCGAAATCATCCCGAGACATAAGCAAAATAAAAACGCTCCCGTAAATGCAGGAACACCGCAAAGAGAAGCAGAAACGCTTTTTGTGGCGTTGTCCTCGAGAATGATTTGGCGGGGTATTTGTCGGTTTATTAGAAGGCGCGGGAAGGCCAGACCTGGGGGATGGGAATGGTGAGCGCTGCATCTGGAAGACGTGGACCTCCGGGGAGGTGGCAAAGTGGAGGTGTCAGTGTTGCGCGGGGCGGCTGGCTAGAGTCCGCCCGCCGCCGTATTGCCGGCAACCGGCAATGCTATAGATATACACACATACAAACAACACAAAGTGCACCGGCGCATCTAGGAGCGCGCCGACCGCCTACGTTTTCGTCCTAGCATCTCAGCGACTTCAATGACCCTTTTGCGCAACAACACAACTAACTCTTGTTCTTTCTAGCGAAAAAGAAATAATTAATAGAGGCTGTTACCGTTTATGTGTTTAGTTGTGTTTAGGTGTTGTTCTGTGAGTGTTGTGTTTACCGCCACCGATGAAGTATTGCGAAACTCGAATGCTGGCTTCTTTCGCCCAGGTACAATACAATTCTTAAGTTATTTAGGCATATATCTGCATGTTTTGGTTATTTTTTTCAATGGAGTGAAATATCAAAAAAATCTGCGATGAAAAAATTATTTATCCGCACTTGTACGTGATTGTTGATCCGTTGATCAACAATCACGTATAAGTATGAATCGTATTGTTGTAAGAACAGATATTATTGTGAACACGACAAATGTCATGTAGATATAGGTCAATTTGGCTAGAAAAAAATATTGACAAGGTGTATTCCTTGAAATCAGAGTGTGAGTGTAACAAAAAATATATAATATTATTATTTCATCATCATAATCACGATAGAATATGCATGTTTCATGACATGAATAATACAGAAATATTTATTAAATAAAAAATAGCAAGAGATATACTCCAGTTCAGGTAGTTTCGTTCTGAATCATGTTTAGTTATCAGAGATTTGTGGTTCATATACCAACCTACTTCATCAAGACAATCTTCATATTACCTATATATTTTTTTCAGAATCTTATTCATGTTTAGTGTCTATAGATGAAAAGTTCAATAATTCACGACTCGTTTTTAAACAATATTAGTCACTGAGGTTCCCTGAATTCCTGTTTCTTAATTTCATCAAACTAGTGGAACGGATATATCTTCATCCTTATTTACATATTGAAATAATTTCAGATACCGTGTTTGATATAAGAAAACACAACAATTTCAGATTATTGTTTTTATTTGAAAAAGTCGTCCCATTTGTGATAAATTTCATCTATATATCAAAAAAAATATTTGATATTTATATATCAATACGAACTCAAAACTGTGACATGAATGACAAAATTGATAAGAACTATTGGGAATATTGAATATACCTTGTCATCTTATGATATTTTCGAAAAATTCAATTATCTAAATAAACGTTATTATTTTAGAAAACAATGACATTTTATTTTATGATCAATTTACGCTTTATAATCTATTTACACACTCAAAAAAAGATGAAACATAATGATATTTTCTGAAACTGAATCAATCATGACTGTCAAAAAAAACGCAAGAAGAGTTTTCGAAAACTCTGTTTATAGGTAGGTAATCGGAATTCTGTTTTTGAACCAAATTCATTCAGATAATATTCGTTACTTTCAATAAATCTTATTCAATATTATTCTGATTTCAAGCGAAGACTGGAGAAATAATAGGCAAAAACTGCTGAAAGAGTGATCATATAATATGTTTTCATGTAGTTTTCACTGCGAATGAATCAATTTTGTTTCTGAACCAACGCCATTCGGAGTAATTTTTGACTAATTAATTGAAATGGATAATATTCAACGAATATCTCTGCATAAAATTACTAGGTTTCGAAATACCTAGCATAATTTTTCGTAAATCACCCTTTCTTCCATAAGTTATTCATTGAAATATTGGACTTGAAAATGATGGGAGTGGCCAAAACTGCAATACATCTGTGTTTTTACTACGAATGAATTATATATTTTGGAGTGATTGAGAACTTCTTCACAAAATTTTTGAAAAATAAGTATAATTCTCTGTTCTATATTCCATTGATTATGAAACTAGGTCACAGAAATCTCATCTCGTGATAGTTTATTCAAAAATGAATTATTTTAACCTGCACCCTCTCGACTGGAAAGTGTTGAAGCTGTTATATTTTACGAAAAGGGATTACTCAAAACTGGTAATTTTTTCCTAAATCAACAGATAAATCTAGAAGCATTCGTGGATAAACGTATTGAGTAATAATGCAAAATATTTTAAATATTGATACTTTTTCATAATTGTTTTTCGAAAATATTAAGAAGATATGAACTCTACGAATGAATCAACTCTGAACTAAATATCATTACTAAATCTTGAAAAAACCTTTTTTTTTATTGATATATGTCTTTGAATACTATTGTGCAAGTACTATTTTTCTAGTCATTTTAATCAATAATACGCCAAGATAATGAAAACATGTAATTTTAATAATCATATAATGGATATTTCCAATAACAAAATAGAAAAAAATCCTATAATATCACATAGAATTTTTGATTTTTCGTATCAAATCTTCAATTGACGTTGCTTTTGGTTTTGTAATTTGTTTTGATGACATTGTCTAGTGAAATGTTCATATTGAGATTGCACATGTTTACTCACGGAAAAATAAAATACACACATATATTTTTTACTCACAACATGTGTTAATATCGAAAGGTCACAGAAGTTTTGCACGAAATCTTTCGTCATAACAATATAGTAAACCTTTGAAATAATTTTCTTTGAAGAAGCGATGCATTTCGTCAAAAAACAATAACGAAACTTCTTTGGTATAGAAAAGCAAAACAATTGAAGTTCACAACAATATTGTTGCCGAATTCTTTCAAATAAAGTTTTAACAAAAATAAATAATGTAAAGTTATTCAATGTCTAGATGAATTTGGGTCATTGTACTCATTCGAAAAAATTGAATCAACTATTCGGAGGGTGCGTCTAAAGCAAACGACGCGTCGCCCGATATTGCAAATTTTCTATTTCAATATTTTAAGCTCAATTTGTATTTAGTAATTAAACGAAATTCAATAGTTGATATTTACTTAATTGAAAGCTATTTATACGTTCAATTGAAATATTTGGATTATTGTTAAAATGCTGTAGAAAGTATTAATAATAATGACATATAATCCACATTAAATGCATTGCGCGATATTTTTTGGTTAAGTCAACTGCCTCCGGCCGATAAAAGTCTATATACTCATTTGGATACTAAACAAATTTTGGATTGGAAATGCGATTTCAATAGCTACGACTTGTAGGTCGTAGCTTTTGAGAATCAGATACCACAATTTCAAAGCAATAAATAATTACAAATGAAGAACTGGAGCAGTACTTCAACAATTATTATATATTGGTTAGAATTTGATTTTGAATAAAGATTCATGAAAAAATATCAATCTGAAATGCCTGGAACAATTTGATTTTAATCATTTATTTCTTTATTTATGACGAATATAAAAAATATCTGCTGAAAAATTAAAAGTGTTCACACCACTTCCTACACATAAAATCAGTACTTTGATTAATTTTTATTATAATCAATTGAATAATTGTATCTGATTTTAGGAAAAACTAGTAGCTTGATAGAACGAAATTATCCTTGACGATAAAATAATGAAATATTTTGGGCTGACACGAATCTTACCTCAAAGTGTAGAAAATTAGTATTTCAAAAAAGTGGAGAAAAAACTGCAATTTATCATTTTCAAATTTGAATGATCACTTTGTTCAATCGTTGAACAATATTATATCAACTTGAATATTAAATAAATAATTAAAGCAATAATTAGGTATCTCTATATGTTTTCTCTATGACTCATCTCACGAGCGTGGGGGTGGTTGCTGAAATATATCAAAGAAGCACAAGCCTTCATTATCATACCAAAATCGCAACCATAACCGTCAAATATTTTTGCGAGTATTTGTAATTTTAAAATAAACATATTCAGATCATCAAGCTCACAGACCCAACTCAGTCATCCACGATTTGAAATCACCCCAACTCACTCGAAAATCGAAATACACATGAAACAACTGTGAAACACCCTTCAAAATCGGTGGATAAAACGTGCCGTCGGGACGTCGAGCGACGCTAGCACAGCGGCAGCCCAAGCTCAACTGAATCTCGACCACCCTCACAGTAAAAGCTTACACGGTTGTATACTATATATAGCATCAAAATATACAAGTAAACACTGCCCCAATTCCCATCTCTCGTCTCGACACATCTTCAAAGGGGACGGGAGAGAGAAAGCGCTTAACTTTGGAAATTAGCCGGAAATGGGAAAGGGCTGAAAGGAGTAAATTATGTGAACATTTTTCAGTAGCGTTAAATTGTTTCTGTATGAGGTTTAACGCTGTTGATAGATTTCGATGGAAATAGAGTAGATTGGAAAATGTTGTGTAATTTTATATGAGTTTTTGTCAATGATGACAATGAGGTCATTTTCCAGTTTTACTCAACGGAAATTAACGTTCGTGGAAAGTATTATTTTACAACAATTATTCAGATGAGTCAATCAGAACTGTCATACTCGTATTACTCAAACTGAATGTATATATTGCTTTCATCAATTGAAACTGGAATGTTCCATTTCCAAGTTACAATGTTGAAACTTTGAAAACTGACAGGTACATTGTTTCTGAACAGTTTAAAGTTTTTATGTCATGTAAATGTGTTGGTTGGTCGTTAAGGTTTTATTTGATTCATGATAATTTAGTGAATATTTAGTCTTTGAAAATAGATACGAAAATAGCTTCAAAATTATTTCATTTACTGTTGCCATTTCCGTTTGTCAGAAAACGTGTCATTATCATTCACATTATTTCCACTTTTTGTTGCACGTGATCAATGCATTTCTTTTCACTTTTCTGGTGCGATGTCAGCAAATGTAGTATTATGCTCCTCAATACAATTTTTTATATCAGCCCAAATTAGCTCAATAGGATTAAGTTCGCATTGATGAAGTGGTAGCCTTGAAACAATTTCATTTTCATTTCATTTCATCAATAATATATTTATGATATTTTCTCTGTACTCATGAAATATTGCTAAAAATTCCACTTCAAGTAATGTTCATTCAAATTTGATACTTCTAAAACGCCGCCAGTCTTGAATACTGATCTCCTTGATACTGTAGTTGGAATTTTTCCCAAAGGTTTTCTGTCTCTATTCCTCGTGGTATTCTCCGGTTTTTTGGATTCGTAAGCGCCTCTAGAACGAATCGGTCATCTCTTCCTATGTAGCAAACTATTAGCCTTTTTCCTTACCCTAAAATAAACCAGCTCAAGATGGCAGCCATCTTAATAATACTGTGCAATGAGGAGCCTGAATATCAACTGTTTCAAATGTCCCAATACAATGTAAGAATTATTCAATCAGCCGAATAGATACTGAAATTGTAAAACATACATATAACGAAAGTGAATACATGTAAATGATATAATACGATTATAATTTACCTGATGGTTTTTTCAATCCTGTTGAAAGTCCATCAGAAAATGCCCGTCTTAATGAAGTGACAAAATTAACAACCCAAATTTCTTAATTGGTATGTATGGCATTTACCCAAGTCTCGTCTGCAAAATAACCCTTTCTATTTTCATTCCTGAAGGATTTATTTTTTTTTAATATCTCTTCTCTATAGCACTATATCACTCCTTTCTAAAAGCAAGATTTGAGATGTTTTCCATAATCTATACAATGTAGTGCGTTTGAATCTTGGTCCAGAGCGACATACGAGTATATGTACATTGTCAAGAGTAGGGAGTTCGTTTCTGAAGAAATATTGATTCATTTCTGATACCATTTCTATAAAAGTCTTTCACCAAATCTACAAATTTTTAATGATTTTTGTTGGTCTTTGGCGCCAAAAATGTTAGTGGTATATTTAAACAGTTTTATTTAGCGTTCCCTGTTTGTTTGTATCAATTTAGTAATTGAAGTTTGACCCTCATCCTGTACACAGATTGATCTGAAATTTGGTACAAACATTTAGTTTTGATGACAATAGAATTGAATATATTCTGTATCATTGTAAATCCAAGATGGCCGCAGCTACAAAATGGCGGATTGCATATTGTTTCACAACTACCTCAATATGGGTATCAAATAACAGGACTTGACTAGTTGGATAGTGGTACACTTTGATAAACATGCAAATTCAAGATGGCCGCAGCTACAAAATGGCAGATTACTCATTATCTTGTTATACTGAGGCACTTAATGAACTTAACGGAATAAGATGAATTGAGTGAAGAAATTAGAAAATAAAAACTTGGAAATGAAATAAATAGAAAAATATTTCTATATGAAATGGTTCAATTAAAAAAGAAGATAATCAAGCTGTAGATAATATACTTACAACTAAAAAATAATTCGGAAGGTCCTAGGTAGCAGTCATCACACCACTCTCTTCAGCAATCTACGGTATTGATTAGATAAAAAAATAAAATCGTTGGGCGTAGTATTCACATATTTACTCAGGTTATGCTACGCCCAGAGATTTTATTATTTTTGTTATCTGATGAATGCCGTAGATTGTTGAGGAAAGTGATGTGATTATTGCTACCTAGGATCATCCGAATTATTTTTTAGTTTCTTGTACATTATTTACATCATCATTATATATTTTTTCAATAAAACTGTTTAACATAATTTTTTTTCCTTATTTTATTCCTGATGAAATACATAGATGCTGCGACCACACACTTCTGTTTTATTTGTCACTTTCTTTACAATTTAATCTTTGAGTGAGACTTTTTCGAACTTTGCCTAGGAGTAGACAAAAAAATCTCTGTAGGGTAATCAGCTGTATCCATGCTAGATATGTTTGAGTGTCCGGAATATATCATCCAATATACCAAACAAGTATTTAAAAGATATACTAAAAGCTTTTTCAAGGATAAAACACAAGCACTACAGGAAAATCCTTAAGGTGCTCTAAGAACGGTGCCAGTTTTGGTAAATGCCCGAGGAGCAAACACACTGTTATTTAATAAACATCGAAAGTGTTTGAATGAAACACAATATTGAAACTACATCATATGCAAAAGCAATATTGATCGTCATACTTCTGTTTTTTCCACCTCCACCAATTGAACAATCCTCCAGACAACCTGTATCATCTTACTCCCTTAGTTCATCCATAAACTGATCGAATCAGATCGTTCATTTTTTGCGAAAATGCCAACAGTGTTAATTCGAACCTTTCGTAGCGTGGCGTCAAAAAATAAGTGTCTGAAGAATTGGAATTATTTTGGCACTCGAATTCTCCCCTTCAAAATAATCTCTCACCCTCTCACAATGAAACCAATAAACAAACAACACCCCATCTGAATGTGAAATACTTTTAATATTAGGGATGACGAAAGTGTTTCGATTCTCCGTACAGGGATGCATGAAAGCTCTGCGAAACTTCATGATTTACAGGGTTGGTCATTGGTGAGTGAAATTGGAATTGAAAAGACAAAGTAAAAGGGAAAATACAGAAGGCTATATGTTAATGACGAAAGTTTGTTGATTTTTTACTGAAAAATGTACCGCAATCACGCAGATTTTGTGATATTGAATATACCTAATATGATAATATTGGCTAGAATTTAGAATAGTTTCCTCCTTTTTTTTTTGGTAATAAAAACAATTGGAGAAAATGTGTATAACTAGTTTGCAGAGTTCTAAATTGGATCCAGTGACGATATTTCTTAAATATAAATTTCTCTTTGAATGTAACACTGAGATCTTTTATGTTTTGACACCCTCTCGTTTGAGTTGAAAACTCAAATAACTGAGAAGAAATCATCCTGAGAAATTTTCCAACTACTATCGAAAACACTTTCCCAACAACGCGGTCTCTCGACGCGCGTTTCGCTAACCAAGTTAGCGTTCTTAGAAGATCATTGTGACTAAATTTTACTACTATGTTAGTGTTTTTATATGCTACTGGCCTGACAAATACCTGTTAGTAGTACCTAACTACTACCTGTTAGTGTTCCTATGCTAAACTACCTGTTTTTCTCAATACCTAGAATTTGTTATGTATTTAATAATAATAATAATAATAATAATAATGGCTTTTATTGATGGTTTCATACA
>WOGL01002237.1:0-10202 GCA_015342145.1 Leptinotarsa rubiginosa | reverse complement strand
CATCTATTGATTTTATAATGGTTTGACGATTCTGATTTGTATTCGGTTTGGAAAATGTATGATTTTGTTTATATTCCCGTAAAACATTGTAAATCAAAGCGCAACACACTCCAATTTTATCGGAAACTTTCGATACGACTTCGTCGACAGTCGATGTCTCAATTTCTTCCATCTCTTCGGTTTTGTTTTGTTTTACTCTATCTTGGATCTGGATAGACTTTAGCAGCCTTAGAAAGGACAATAGACTGATCTCGAGTGTCTGGTATAATATTCTGCCCATTTTGGGCGGGAAAACTACCCCCACCTGTTTCATACAACTGGCCATACACCAGGCCAGACAGGCTCTGAGAATCCTGCTCAGATGTATCAGCACATTTCCTTTTGTACTAGAATCGGGTAGATTGCATCAATGCCTGGTGATTTGTAATGATGGATTTTTTGGATCGTCCATCTAATCTTGACGGCTCTCGTGGTTTCAACGGCTTCCTTCCAATCCCCTGCTGTGGGACAATTCTGGCTGACGCGACGCCTCAGGTTCAGATATACATATGTTGAAATGATACCATAGGAAACTACAAAATTTGAAGGATTAGAAATGTTAGGACAATATGTATGAAATAGTATCTAAATAATGAGGAACTATATTTCTACTACACCTGGATCCACATGAAGTTATATCAAATATATATTCTGAGCAACATTCTGATAAAACATTAAACATAAACGATATAGGTATATTTTATTAGATTTAAACGAGGGGCAAACCGCCGGAGAAATGATGTAAACTAAATCCTTTATTTCCCGAGTAATACATCTAAATCCCAAGTAATTCCTCTAATTCCCGAGTAATTCCTCGGACCTGTACACCAAAATTTTCCCTGCGGTTTCCCCCTCGTAATAACACAAATACTCCTACTAATTATAATAATTGTTAGCCAGTATGGTTTTGAAATAGAGGGATAGGAAAGTAGGGACGTTAGGGTAAAGAGCCTGTATATTTTGTCTGTTCATTCCCCGGATTTTCGGCTGATATTCCTCTCACCTGTAGCAGAGAATCCCATATCACTTCACAAACATCAAGCGTATGGGGAAGGTGTTAAATATTCGGCTAATATTCAGGTTGTGTTGATGAGACTAATGGGGATCCGGGTTCCTTTACCACTTATATTCTTCCTATTTTATTTTTCAGGAATCCAAACCAACCCCTTCGCCCCTGGCGCTACTGGCTGCGACTTGCATACGCCTAGGATCGACTTCGACCGAGACTCCAGCAACAACCACAATGTCGTCCACTCCTACGCCAGGCACAGTGAAAGCTATGCCTGTAGGGGCAGGGCCACAGGTAGTGAGCGTCCCGGTAGGCATACCCCAGCAATTGCAGCAACAACTGTTGCAACAACAAGCCGGAGCCCAGCAACTGGTTAACGCTGCTGCTGCAGCGGCTGCTGCAAATCAAAACGCTGCTCTTGCGTATAACGTGATGCAGCCAATGCAAACAGTCACGGTAGACGGACAAGAAGCTCTGTTCATACCCGCCATGTCAATTGCAGGTATCTAGTTTGGTTTACTCTTGTATTTTCTCTGCATATACTTAATTTCGAATTTACTTTATCCATTTCACGAAGCAAAAAGAAAGTTTTAGGTTTTGATATCTTCTTCAGAATACAATGATTCTTACAAGGTCAAGGTACCGGTTGTTGGTAATTGCTAATTAGATCTACTCAAAATGAATTTAGATTACCTACAAAGAAGCAAATAAGTTCATTTTCGGAAAATGTGCTGAAAAAGACATATCTTTGTTCAAACGATTTGAAGTCATTTTGGTCGATGTATTCATTACTGAAAACTACGATGTCAATAAAACATAACGTAACTATCATATCAAGTAAGATGCCACTTTCAGCGTGAATCTGATGGATTCGACATTCAAAAATCGAAAAATTCCCACGGTATCAATACTTTTTTGACGAATCTGTCTAAAATCTATTATCTAAGGTATTAATTTAAAAACGTACGTACTCTAGTAACCAAATTACGATATTCTTTCATATAAACTTAATACCTTCTTCAAATCAAAGACAATGCATTGTAACTATTTTATATTTGAGGAAGTTGTGTTCAACGTTGAGAGACAGAAGTTCGTGACCCGTCGGTTCTTATTTTTTTTAATATTCCATATTCCTAAGTGCATCTAACATTATGTTCGTCAAATTAAATTCATTTCCGGATCTTTTCTTTTTGTAGCATTTTGGGTGGAAAGATTCTAGATACAAGATACCTAACCGTTAGCATAGGATTCAACCTACTCAAACAATTTTTTCTAGGTAGCCTTACTCTTTTGAATTTCAAATGATTGTCGTTGCCTTGAAATAATTTCATTTTTGGTTGAAATAAATTAAACACACCAATACTTTTTCCATATTTCGGAATATTTTTATGAAATCTGTACAAAAATATGTTAGCTTACGCCCTCTTGAAATGAATCAAGGTAACCCTAAATTCCTCGAATACCAAAAAGGAAAATGCATTAGACATTTTGTAGTAATCAACAAATTTAGTGAATTTTCAATAGAAACTGGCCAGTATTTGGATTCAACTAATTCCAACAATACACTATAGTCATTGCGTCATAAGAACTTTGATACCTCTACTTGTTGGTGTAGCTTTTCACGACACCCATTCCAACAATCTTGTACCATGTGCTAGTTTTTACAGGTACCTTGCTGGATGCATGTCACCCAGTAGTTATATAGTCAATCTATTCCTACCCGACAGTTTCCTCGGTTCTTTACGACCTTCCCAGACCAGTCTTGATGTCATTGTTAGGTTCATCAGTTACCCAAGCAACCTGGCTGTCTGTAAAAATATCGATGTGTTCATTTGGTTGAGGTCTCGAATCAATGTTTCTTGCGCATTACAAGATTGCATACACTTCAGCCTGGAAGACTGATGTGTATTGACCAAGTGGGTAACTGAAATGAAGATTTTTTCCTGCACAGTAAATTCCAGCACCTGTATATCATATCAGGTGTTTCTGTCAAGCATGTTCTCAGGATGGCTATTCATTCTCCACTCTTCGCGGATATTCCGAAATTTCTATTTTGCCCGATCCCATATGTAACTCTGCGAGGTGTCCAGTCTGATTTGGTCCACTCTTGCCTCCCTTGTTATTACTAGATGTAAAGGAGGAAGATCAAAAAGTGACTCCAATGCAGCTACAGGATTGGTTTTCATTGCTTCCGTTATTACCAAACATGCACCCTGCTTATCGGTCGTTTGTATTTATCTATTCAAGTTTCAGAGGTCCCCTTGGCCCTCTATTTTGATCCTTTCGGTGAATGCTAATATGGTCGATTTCGTTGAGCTTATGTTCAGACCTTCTTCATCGGTCCATTTAGTTATAATATTCAGGGCCTGCTGCAGGCATTCCTTCACTATATTATTTCATATGCCCCGTCTAGTATACATTATGGTCCAAAAGACGTAGTGACTGAGGATATATGTTAAGCAATACCTTTCTTCCAAGCCTCGAATGCAAAACAACATTTTAGTATGTATAATATGCAATATCTGCTGCAAGTAACAATAGGATACCAGATCAAATGAAAGATGTATGGGTACAATCCATCAAACAAGGATCTTTGCAGTAAATTCATAGTAAAATCTGGCAAAATGCTCCTTCCAATTTGTTCTGAAAGATCTTGGTGTTAAAGTTTAATTATGTTAACGGCTTATATCGTTAAACGTCCTTTCGAGAATTCTGTAGATGGTTCGGTACTCGTCTAGAATTTTACCGGCGGTTCCAGACTGCATTCTTTCGAGGTGAGGTCATGTGTCTGTTCGATGAGTCGGCTGGCGTATCGGTCAAGGGCGGCTACAGGTATTGAAAAAACAGGCAGTTTAGCATAGGAAGCACAGGTAGTAGTTACGTACTACTAACAGATAGTAGTTAGGTCACTAGCATATAAAACAACTGACGTGGTAATAAAATTCAGTCATAAAGATCTCCTGAGACCGTCGAAAGACCGTAATTTTCTTCTGGTGTTAGGAAAGTGTTTTGAATAGAATAGTTTAGTGCCGACAGCTGAAAAATATATAACCTTCGAGTTATAGACTCATACTGTGCCTTTTTTCCTTCATTAATATCCAATGTATTATTGCATTCAACTTTTTATTTAGGTTTTTCAATATATTAATATTACAATGCACTCAAGTCAATAGGCATTTTACAATCTTTAAATTGCCTTTTTACAGGCGCTCAGCAGCCTCAGCAGATTTTTAGCCAAGGTCAAATACTTCGTTCCCCCAGCGTTCTCCCGGCTAATCTTCAGAACCTCCAGAATCTCCAAAATCTCCAAAGTCTACAGAATCTGCCTACTGTACAATTAGCTAATGGTCAAAGCGTCACAGTCCGTCCCAACCTACCCCAAATGGTACAATTTCCAATGCAGCAAACCATTCCCATTCAAGTGCCAATCTCTACGGGAAATGGCCAAACAGTATACCAAACAATTCACTTTCCAGTTCAGCTGTCCACTCCGATGCCGAATATAATTCAGACACCTCAATTTGCAAATATTTTAACACCAAATGGACAAATACAGCAACTGCAAATAGCTACTAGTGTAGCTGCCCCTCAAACGCCAACATCTATGGCACAAAGCACTGCCCAAATTGTAAGTATTTGTTTACCATAATTTAGATTTTAGATATAATCGTTGACATTATATCCACATTTATTTACAGCAAAAAATACTAAATTCAGCAATAATTTTACTCATCAGTAGTTGTACTGTTAACGTCTTCTGACTACATTTAAAATAATTTCTTTTCAGGTAGATGCTCCTCAACTGACATTTACAGGTGCCAATGGACAACAATTTACTGTTATTCCAGCTTCAAATCTACAACAAGTTAGGGGCGCAACTGTGGGAAATCTAGGAAATATAGGAAATATTATTCAAGTGCCTAACATTCAAGCAATACCAAACATTCAAAATATTCCAGGTAATAATTGTTTCTATACTCTTGGTTGAACAATATAATGTACATTCAATACCACGAGTTTGAAAGGAATATATAAAAATACTTAATAATGAAATTTTCCCATAACGGTTACGTTTCAGGTATCGGAAATGTGCAAGTGATAACTCAGCAAGCTCCTCAGATCTCCGTAGGACAACATATTCAACAAGATCCCAATGATCCAAATAAATGGCAGGTGATACCAAACGTTACAGCCACTGCTCAACCGGCCAACCCTGCGCCGCTCACCCCTAGCGTTGTAGTAACTTCTTCACCTACTGATAGTAATAATTCTTCAATGCAAAATGACCTTAATCAAGACGGGTTGCAGAAGCAGAGAGTTAGAAGGGTAGCTTGTACATGTCCTAACTGCCAAGAAGGTAAGCAGTTTGATTGAGTTTCTACTATTATTAGAGTTTCATGAAACTTCCTAAACATTATCTAAAAATCTAAAGTAAAAAAAAAACAAATATATGGATATATGGTGGATTCTAGCACAATAACTCAGATATGAAACACATAATTTTCAGTCACGTAATGTTTTTGTGGTGCTCTGTTTAGAACCTTTGGTGTAGTAATAAATTTTACTGGAGTTTTTTCCCAACACCAAATCGTTATTTTAACACCTCGACACGTGTTTCGATCACCATGTGAAGAAGAGGAAGATCAAACTGTTTGATCTTCCTCTTGAAGATGATCACTTAGTGATCGAAACACGTGTCGAGGTGTTAAAATAACGGTTTAGTGTTGGAAAAAAACTTCAGTAATATTCATGTAATGTTTTGTAAAAAAACTATATAAGTATGAGCATAAGTATGATAAATAGTTCTTACTTTATTATTGATAAATAACGCCAAGTGACTAAATAAAGACGAATGATCAGAAACGACAAAGGTGATGTCAGAAAAACTATATTCACAATTTTTCTAATGTATTATTCATAAAAAAAATTATGGCATGCACTTTTGGATTTTCCATACTTTTTAAAAATTCAGTTTCGGCTTTGATGTGCGAGGCCCTTTGCAGCGCGAAGCCGTGGGCGGTGGCCCACACCGTCTACGCCTTACGCTTTCTTAAAAACCTCTAAACACCAAAAATTTCAATTTCAAGGAAGATGATAAAATATAAACAACTTCAACAACTTTACAAGCCTATTATGTAAATAAAAATGTTGACTGATTGACTAATTATTGTTTCAGGCGAGCGTCATACTGACCGAAAAAAACAACACATATGTCACATAGCTGGCTGCAACAAAGTATATGGTAAAACCAGCCATCTGAGAGCCCATCTTCGATGGCACACTGGTGAACGCCCCTTCGTGTGTACGTGGTTATTTTGTGGAAAACGGTTCACGAGATCTGATGAGCTTCAAAGACATCGAAGGACACATACTGGTGAGAAACGGTTTCAATGTAGTGAGTGTAATAAGAAGTTTATGAGATCGGACCATCTATCGAAACATCTGAAGACACATCAGAAGCAAAGGATAACAGTAAGTGAAAACACACAACTTATTTGGACGTAACAGAATTTG
Organism: Leptinotarsa rubiginosa; assembly: GCA_015342145.1. Lineage (NCBI taxonomy): Eukaryota > Metazoa > Arthropoda > Insecta > Coleoptera > Chrysomelidae > Leptinotarsa > Leptinotarsa rubiginosa. The sequence goes on along the minus strand of WOGL01002237.1, from coordinate 3,640 downwards.
GATCTTGGCAAGAATGAAAAAAATTATTAAAAATGGAGTCTCCAAAAATTTTGCAAAAATCTATCTTCAAATGATAATAAACCTTTGAGACGTGTCAGTTATTTATAAAAATATCTGTATCATATGAAATCCTGAAATAATGGAGAATAATATCTCACCACATAGAGATAGTTTAAAATTCAGTGGTTGTTCAGGGGTAGCTTTCCTATTGCAAGAATAAACATCTATCCTTGTATCAATTGATCAACACTGAGGACTGGGGAGCATATAATAGACTGAAGCCTAGGATACACGAAAAAATCAGCTTTGACAGAGTAGACATTAAGTACTGGAGAGCACAGGATTCATTTTTTGGACACCTAACTTCTTTTCCACTAGTTTGCTTGATTGGTCAGGAGTAGCAATTATCATAACCTGTGTCCAACGAGTGCACCATTATATCTTCGACCTTGGAAGTGATAATACAAACCTCTAAAGAAGACTCCAAATACTTCATTTGATTTATAAAAGCAGATGGTATTTCGATAATCTGCAAGCTTTTGCAGAGTGAAACAGGAATATGGCGGAACATACGTCTCTGTGAGTGTTATGTTCAAGTATCACACATCTCACATAATATATTTATGACTGTAATGTAAGCCAACATGACCTGACCTTTTTTTATTGTAAATAATACTTTTGTTTAATAATTTACAACTAATTTTTAGTGAGAAAGGGCATTTGAATAATAATTTTCTGACAAAACATAAAGAGTATCTTTCCTATAATGACAGCTAATTAATTGTCAAGTAAACAAATTCTTTCTTCCATGACTTTATCATTTACTATTTGACTTGTCAGCATAAATTACCGTTTTCCATGGTACTTGAAAGTTCAATATCAATTATAAATAAAATATTAGGCCAGTATTGATACTGTGATACTACAATTGCCAAAAATGTACTTTTTTCTATGACTATTGATTCAGATTCAGATCAGATTCGTAACTCACTACCTTCAAGACCAATCACAGTTGAGCAAATTCATTACTTTATAGAATTGTTTTCAATCGCAAGTTAGCCTTGAGAATTTTCTGCTTGAAAGTATATTCTCAATTGTCAAACTTAATCAATAAACTGATATTTCGTTTTTAATGAAAAACAGAATTAAAAACATGGACTCAGGAACTGAAAACAGGTATATCTCATCAGAAATTTCTATTGAGGCGAAAAAATTTACACTTTTCAAAAATTTGTCTCTCGATAACAAAATGAGAGTTACTAGAAACTTTATGTCACACTAATTTGTAAGCTGCTTATTGGAGTAGTTGTTAGAGCACAGGACTTGAGTACCGGTAATCCTGGGTTCAATTTCCATCAACAGTGGATTTCTTTCAAAATCTCTCGATATTCAATCTATTTGATTTTGAATAAAATGACAAAAATAGCAAATATTTTAGACTGCTTTTTTAGGTTGCCTTTGTTATGAAAATGAATGGGGTATTTCTATCATTCAGGATATTATTCACAAATAAATCTTACTTTCAAAAACTACACCTCACGATTTGAAAAATATATCACATGTTTCGCTAGCACATTTTTTGAAATTACTATGGATCTTCATCAAGTAACGGCCGAATCAATCAGAAAATAAATCTTACTTTGAAATATTCCTGTTATAAATCATGGAAAAAGTATAGTATTCTTCGCAAAAAAGGCCATCAGTCGTTCGAATGATTTATGACACTCACCTTCGGCTCGAATTGACAAACTTCATTCTCACAAAGAAAGGTCACATTTCTCGCTCGATGAATAATATACCATTACGAATATGTGGCAATCCAGTATTTGCTATTTCTCTGGCCCCTATACATTATTATAATTCTAGATAAATTGTTATAAATTATTTTGAATGCTTTTCTCATCGTTGAAGTTCATATGGATGACCACCGGTCGTTCATTTCAGTTGGTTTCTACTCAAAAATTTTGTTCATATATTAGATGTAATAAGTCTTTGCTTTCATTAGAATCCAATTTTTTTTATGAACTTTCACTGAATCTTATTTTCTTTAATGGCTGTAATGAAACTAGGGACTCTGACTCCATGTTTTAACAACAAATTATATTTCACAGAATTATTTTAAGTTCTATATTTTCGAAAAAGGATACTTTATGATTAAGAACATTTAAAAACTTATCTTTATATTTTAACACTTTGTCTCTTGCAATTCAGATGATACAGATATTTTTAATATGTGATGAAATTTGTTGACAAACCAATTATTAAATAGTATTCCATTTGCAGATATTTTCCAATTACATTATTATATTATTTTCCATTATTATTGTTATTATTATGTTCAGTCCTCAAAATTCAATAAGTTTGTTGAATATTATTTATCACAGTACAAATTAGAAGGTAGCTCTTTTTATTTTGAGTATAAATGTTTCGTGAGTGTTTAACTTGTTTCACAAGATTTAATATATATTCTTTTTAGCGTCAAGATTTGACTGATGACCAAGATGAGGATGATGCCTGGGAACAGGATCAGCCAGATCCGGAGCCTGAACCACAAACTGATATGAAGCCAGTTTGGATTACAGATAGTAAAAACAACATCAAATATGCTATCACTCATGTAAATTACTCACAGGTATAGTCTTTAGTATTTTTTCTAGATCTTTTAGTTTGTAAAACATTCAAGCTGATGTGATAGGTAGAATTGTATTCCCTAATTTGAATTAGTACCTATAACGAGTATTAGAAAAAAATCAATGTTCAATATAAATTTTGTTTCTTTGGAAATAATGGTAATATTAACATTGGTTTACTACAAGTATTATACTTGTAGGGATTTTCATTTCAGGAAGTTCCTTTATAAATTATTTTTCATTAGTTATATTTTGAACACATTTATATTATTATATATATGTTAGATAGTATATTTCAGTTTTTTCTTGTAATTTTGAATTTTTTGCTGAAAAAATTTTGAATTGTTGAAAAATATATTGAATTAGCATAAAATTCAATAAAACCCCATCCATTCTCAATGAAATTTGTACCTGGAGAAAACAGATCATCATATTACTTTTTTATTACAGGAGGCTGCTACATCAACCCAATCTGCATCTTCAGATAGTTCTAGTAATGAAGAAAAAATGATGATAACAATTAGTACGTCAGAACCTGATGATCTTATAATAGCTGATCCTTTAGATAGCTGAGCACAAATGTACATAGTGACGACCTCTTAAGATTGTTTATCAAATTCAAATTTTATTTAATGTTTGACTATTTATTTAAGTTAGGAACATTTGTACTTAATATGTTTGTACAGGAAGAAATTATATACCTATTTTCATAATTAGTTTTTTTTGCTCATTTTTTTACACACTATACTTTTGAAAATACTTCAGTTGAAATCAATACAAATACTACAGCTACAGATGTAGCTGAAGAATTTGATAAGAATTATTTTTTGGCCTTTGGTTTCAACTCGTTATCTTGCAGTGAAAGTCAACAGTCGCTGGTTGAATCGGTCTCGTGGAGCCTGTGTTTTTTAAAGTGGTCGGAGGCTTGGCTCCCTTGCAACGTATGGCATTTATTATTTCGGGTTGATAGTTTATTCGTTATTCGTTCATGGGCGGTGCGTTTGAGTTTT
>WOGL01002236.1:0-10203 GCA_015342145.1 Leptinotarsa rubiginosa | reverse complement strand
TGTTATTTTAACATTTTTTGAGGATTATTTTTGGACAGTATTACATTGTTTTTGTTTATTTTGATTAAATTTTTATTTAACTATACCTATTAGGTTAATGAAACATTCAGTTTGTTATCGTGAACGTCGTATATTTTTGTGCTTTTGGACATTTTTTAAACTGGTGTAACGGGTAGACGCCATACAAGACTCTGTTATTTTCTTCCGTTTTGAGGTTTGTTTTTTGCCATTGTGGAACTTTTTTTTGTTTTTTGAACATTTTTAAATTAAATTAAGGCAAATATTGGGAATATTCACATTTTTGTAAGTAATAGCAATAATTATCTAACCATTAAATAACCTTGTAATTTTTAGTTAAAATGCCTGGTCGTATCTGTGCAATGTCAACTTGCAAAAGCAATGAGTTGACTTTGAAGAAAAGTGGTGTTACTGATGTAATATTTCATTATTTTCCTATTGCTATGGATATGGTTTCCACAACTTTGCAAAAAGAATGGATTCGTCGCTGCAAAATGAGGGATAAATTCACTTTCAAAAATGCATTTTCTCAAATTAGAAGCCGTGGTACAAATGAACATCCTAGTCCATTGGAAGAATATATTACTTCCAAAATTCATTAAATTCATTGAATTCATTAAAAAAGTGGACATTGAAATTACCGCAGACAATAGGATCAAATTGAAGTAGCTCATTTTCATCTAGCAGTTTTGATATTTCAACTCCAAATACAAATATTCCAGAAATAACAGAGGACTCTTCAGAATATATAGCTGGATACTTTGCTAAAAAGCATAAAAATTATCTACCTGGTTTGGGCGATTATACTTATAAAATAAAAGCACAAGATCATAATTATAATATACCTTCTTGGGTCCAGCAACTTTCATTGGGAGGTCTTATTAAACCCACAGATAATTGGTTAGAGAAAATTAAAAAGTGGAACAAGCTTTTCGAAAACCATCATTTGAATGGATTTAGAAAACTGTCAGGAGTTGTAGAAACTCTTTAAAAAAAATTGCAAAAAGGGTAGATTTTCCTTTAAATATTATTTTTGAATTTTGCAACCTGAAAACAATTATCAGAATGAAATATAATAACTTAAAGGCCGACGAAAATAGGTATCCTAAAAGAAAAAATTTGAACAATTCTGTTAATAGAAAAAAAATCGAAAATTAAATAAAGTAATACATTAGTCCCTTAAATTTATTTTTCTACATTCATACAAAAAAAATAATTCAAATATATTTAGTGGATAAAGTAGTTCCTTTTTGCTCTAATGTAGTATAATAATATATTGAATTGAAGATTTATCAATTTCATTATTTATGGAATAAAGTTTAAGTTAAATTATTCTATCTAAATTTCTCATTTTTTTAATAAAAAATAAAAAGTGTATCATGTATTTTCTGTTAGATAAATAAAAAAAGTTGTTATACCTATAAACAAACTTATATATTTTTGATTATTAAGCGTTTATTATAAAAGATGGAACAAAAAATTTAAAAAAAATTTAGATAACACTATTATCTAAAACAAAGTTCAATACAAAATTTTTGTGGGAGTTACAGTTTTCATGAAAATAATAAAAAACTGATGAAACCTCTTACTTTCAAAAAGGGCAAAATAGCTCGCCCTATCATCCACAAAAGAAACATTTTTACTTATATTATATTTATATTATTTATATTAAGTATTTAATCCTATATAAAAATAATATTTCAATAAGGGATTTACATGAAATTTGTTTGTTTTAATTCAAAAGTGCAGTACCGAATCAACCAGAGTCACCACTGTTACGTCACGAGATCACGTGACGTGTCTAACAAAATCACAAAAGTAAGCAATCCTGTATGTCCATAATCGTTGGTCGCCACCCACATTAAAATGAAAATTGTATCGCCAAGGCGTCTTATCCAAATCCACTGGCGAAAATTCATCTACTGCAAATTTTCAATATGTGTACAAAATCTACCGGAAAACTAGAAATCTACCGCATGTGGTCACCCTCTGCCCTAGTACCACTGTGCTTTTTATCCTCTAACCTCAGCAAATATAGTACAACCGGCAACCCTGTTTCGCACGGACCATGTGATTCCAACTTGGCGCCGAAACTCACTATTGGGAGTTGACCACAGTCACATGGCCTAGTTACGTCATCGTAGCTCAAGCGACGCGTGTCCGAGCGAGAAGGTTACCTCATAAATCGGGTGCGAACGAGAGAGACGTACATAAAGCATGGTTAGCAGGGAGCGTCAACCATTATATCGCGTCCCCGGCTCTATCTCTGTCTGCCCGAACGTCGGGCTTGGCGGGAGCGAGAGGAATGCCAGAGTCGGTCCGCCCATAAAGTGCTCTGGGCCCCCTGCTCCCCCCTGTCGATCGGGCGGAGCACACGACGGCAGTAAACCATTCTCCAACACTTAACTCACGTAAAGCATAGGACAAGTTGGTGTCCGCGCGCTATCTCACATGAACAAGATATAAACTGCGATTTTGTTCAATTGTTAAAGACAGTCACGTGAAAGTTGCGGTTTAAATTCCTTCCGTAATACTCCGTAGTGACCGATGGACTTCGACTTCCGGGCTCTTTCCGGGTCCTCTTAGGCCTCCGGAACGACTGCGGTTTAGAAAGGTCAGTGGCAGTTTATTACTTCCAGTATGTTGCGGCCGACTCCCTGATATGAATCTTTTCCATCCGAGAGTGTTGATTGAATTACTACCCCCAACCCTTGGCTGTTCTTGACTAACTGTTCCCTGTAAAATGATACTTTCTGTGACGGCTACATTCGAATCCCCCCCCAATTCTTTCTGCAACAGTGCACCGGTAAACAGGTGCAGATCAGCAACCTAACCTCAATCTTTCATAACCTATATAATGTGTTCGAAAACTCTGACAGGCAGTTTATGCTACCACAACGGTATAGCATGTATTTATTAAAGAATTTTGAACAAACTGTTGAGTTAGCTGTGTCTTTCCAAAAAATGATTTTGATTTCATCAGACAATACTTACTTTTTTATCGCCTCAGCAGTTGCTACGGAAAAAATATCATAGTGAACTCAATTTTTTTGGCGCCATCATCTGGTTTGAAATCATGTAAAGAATAGAGAAATATAGACCCTCTTATGAATGCTTTCGAATTTTCATCCAAAGAAAATATTCGCCGTTTTATATTTTATAAACGGAATGACCGACGGAGGAATACACACTTGGCTTATCGAGAAGTGCTCTGTTTTACTTAAATTCTACATAAAATAAAAAGTACTGCCAAACAAACATAAGTATCTTGTAACATCTACTGTAGAGAAAATTGTTTGTTCAACCAGGGAAAAATTATAGTTGTTATTTCTGTTATATGAAAGTTCAGAGTTTAATAAGTTGTCTGACAAAACCTATTTAATCACGGAAAACAAATATTACAGTTGTTATTTCTGTTATGTGAACGTTGAGAGTTTGATAAGTTGTCTGACAGAACCTATTAAATATAATGAAATGCTTGGGGGTTTTATGTCAGACATATACGCTGTAAGAAAGAGTTTAAATTGATGTGTTAAAAAAAATATATTACATCAAAACTTCGAAGCAAGGAAGATGAATATATAGAGTAGACTGAATTGAAGAAGTTTATTCACAATCACGAAAAAACAGTTGAAACCTGGCAATTATTTTTAACCTACGTTAATTCAACGAACTATCAATTTGACTCAAATTTTCTTCTTCTTTGTATCTAGATACATATAGTTTGTTTACTTGCATTTTTCACTCTCTCCAAGAAATCAACTGAGTGAAAATAGTAAGGTCTACCGTTTTTCTTGTGTACAAAGTATTATGAAATATAACCGGTATGTATTTGAGAAAATTTTTCACATTTTCAGAGATATTATAAAGTTGTAGCTTCTTTTAATATTTCTTAGCCTACCAATGATGAACTCCATCGTTGAGGAGATATATTTTAAATTCTAAAATACCTTTAAGATCATTGAAAAAATTATTCACTGAGATAGTCTGTTACATACCTATTTTTTTTATCATTTCAATTCTACTCGTATAGGAGCATTCTAAGACTATTCATTTCTATCCTTCCATTGATTAAATTGAAAAAATAATCGAGAATTCAATAGCAACTGAATTATCAGCAAATATAGGTTTATATATAGGATTCGAGAATTTCGAGACGTTGGAAAATATTCCAATTATGTTTCGGTGAAGAACTAACAAAACAAATGAAAGAGTGTTTTTGATTAAATCTGAGTAAAATTGACAAAAATTTTACATTGATTCATAAAAAAAACCTTTCATTCAATTCATTCAGAAATCTTATTGATTCAATTAAAGATGTATTCGTCAAATCGATCAGAATACCTATCAACTTCCATACATATTCACACATTTGTTGACAAGAAAATTATTTTATTAAAATTTGTTCGAAATAATGTCTGTTTTTTCACTTTTTGAATAAACTGACGTTGCGTGCCAAAGAATTTTTAGTCGTCACTCATATATATTAAATAATATTTTTCCTAAGAAGAAGCTTTCATTGTGTTTATGATTGTTCGGTAAACAATTCTAATAAATCAAATTTTTGATGTATTTTTATATACACTGACATAACAGGCATAGATGAATTACAATAATAAATGAAATTTGATTGCAATCATGACATACATTTTGTGTAGGTAACCAATGAGTATGTAAAAGAAAATGTCAAAATACGGACTGTTTTCAAAAATTGATGATTTAGCTACCCACCCTTAAGCACATCATTTCAAAATAAAAAATGTTATGTAAAATGATGGATGGTAGGAAATCATCACAAAAAATGAGAATTAAAACTTCTATGTTTTTGTACCACTTTTATAGAAATCCTATAAAAATATAGAAAGTTTCAAATCTCATTTTTCATGAAAATCTAATGTATTTCTGATAATTCATGAGTACAAGAACAATTTGCCCAAACCACTGAAAATATTGACCACGTTCAACACAAATAAAATACGTGTAGTTTTTTAGAAGTACATTATACTTTTACTTTAGTATCTGCTCAATAAAATAATCTCTATTTTGAAATTTTAATGAAATAAAATGTTGAAAATTGATAAGGTTTCAGATAGGCACTACAAAATTAAAATAAAAAATATTGATGAACTCAGGACAATATATTTCTACTAAAAAGTAATATAGCCAAAACATTAGAATTTTCAAATTTCAGAGGAATATAAAGACAAGACCAGAAATCAGCTTATTAAGGGAAAACATATTTTAAACAGAATTTTTAAACAGATCTGAATCTAACAAAGACATTAGAAGATGAATGAATTTGAAAAATATGTACCTAGATTCTCTATAGTTTATTTATGTAATATTACATATAAGTATATATGTTTATATTTTTTTTATATAAGTGTTGATAATATTTTTAAACAAATCTGTACACAACCTGTAGGAATTTTACATTTATATTTATTTGTCACAAGCTTTGTCCACAATATTTATTCTTGATGACAATAAAGTATATTATTATTATTATAATACAAGTTAATTGTATGATATTCTTTCAAACCTCTATATCACCATCCCCATATTTATAAAAACAAATGTTAAGAGCTTCAAATCTCTTATGGTTACGGTTATAATTCGACGTCAGTAAAAGTGAAGTTTTTCAATTTTTGCATGCTGTAGAGGAATTAACATTTTTGAATCACTCTTTCATTCAGAAAAATTAGAGTATAGTCGGTGAATATACCGTTTTAAGAGCTACAAATCAAGTGTAGTCCAAGTAACAGTTCCAGAACAATTCATATTTTGACAATTTGAAGTTTGTTTCTCGTTCAAATACGATGAAAGTCAAATCATGCCAATGCCCTAAAATTGTACTTACCAAGAACAACGCCGTTATGTATTAAAATCTTCGAATTTTCACCAACATCTTCTTCGTAAAGGAGAACCAATTATGAATGTTTTGATAGAAATCGATATTTCATACGTAGCATCAATTATTTTTGTATCTTAAAAATATCTTATTTCAAATAATGACACTAGCACTTCAACCACAGTGTCATCATAAAAAACACCTGAGATTGTAATCACATTACATACAATATTTATTTTCTTGCCTCTATGTTCTCGACCTCAACCCATATACAGAGTTATTAATAGCCGCAGACATTATTCAGGCCAATTAGAAATTGACAGCCCAGGAAATGAATGGGACTACATACAGATCCAGAATACTTCCATTATTCAAGCTATCGTTAAACAAATTTGTACCATTTATCATACCTGCTGTTGAGGAAAGAAACATAACTGAATGTGGGTGAGTTTTTTAGAGGATTGTGGTAAAATCTATCAAAAATTATGATAATGTTTCATTTTCTTAACTGAAGATGAAACATTTTCAATATCGAAACGGCTAAAAGTTGAGTCTTTGAATTGATCACTGCACTTTATAATTTTTACATTTCATTTCATCGTTGAAAAATTATAGTTTTCAAAGCAAGTCAGCATGTTTGGTCAGTATACAACATTATGAAAAATATTGGTGAAAACAGTATCCTTTTTCATCATAAAATCAAAATTTCCTGATGAATAGAAAAAAAATTGAGAACTTCAGATTATGAACTGAATCATAAGTAACAAATATGAGGCCAATATAGTCAAAATATTAATGAATGTAGAACCTAATATAATTGTTTTTCCAAAGGTCTAATTATCTACTTGCATTATTTCCTGTTTCTACCTACTTGTTCCATAAAAAGTTCACAATACCTTTGACGATGAAATATCTGATAAATCTAAACGTATATATGAAAAAACGAGGTATATGTTGAAAAGTAAGAGATGCTTCACTTCTTCTGAAGGATTTTTGTATTTTATCATAACGATTTGAAGAACATTTTTGATTATAAGGAACACTATGAAACCATATTTGATAGATAGATAGATAGATAGATGATTTAATTGGTGTTTTATACATTCATATAAAAAATAGATGCTTGCAATTCAAAGAATAAGGTTTTTTATAAAAAATATTTACATCTCATTCAGTACATCTGAGTTATGTTGATGAGCACATTTAAAAACAAAGCAGTAAAATTTAAAATGGGGTATTATAAAAAAAACAACGACAAATGTCTATATGGTTAAAGAACTCATTATTTTTATTATTATTATTTTTTATGTATATTAAATTTTCCATGATATAGAGACCAGGAAATGTTAGTATTTTTAATGTACCTAATGAATGAATTTTCGAACCCAATTTATCGTCTTGTGAAGCAAGATTGATTTCATCTTTTAGCATTTTTTGACTATATTTCTAGTTTGATATTGTTGCTGAAAACAACCATCAAAGCAATCAGCTGTTGAAAATAATTCCTTGCACTGCTATTAACAGTAGTATCTTCATAAGTACCCATATAAGGTATTTTGTTCTATGTTATGAACATTTTCTTGACTAGTTCTCTTGAAGCAGGAATTCTTAACTAGGGTCCTAATCTACCACTGGTATTTATAAAATAATTCAACAAAAGGGGTTATCACTAGTTATTAACATCCTTCTGTCAATGTGTTCAAAAATTCAAAGAAATCTCCAAATTTGATATCTTTTTGTATTTTTTTTTGGACTATTGACAGTATCTTAAATTTATTGCGAAAGTGAGAACTAAACTTAAAGTTATTTCTCATGGTTCTCAGCAAAAAACGTTCTGTAGCCGGTACTTTATAAATACAAAGCATTACCATGTGTACATCTCTACACAAAATTATTTAAAAAAATACTATATGTAATTCTCGCTGGAAAAGTATAAGTTTGAATTGTCTTCGTCACCCGCTGACTAATCAAGAATTCTTCCAATGTTCCTGCAATTATTTACTGTATCTTCAATTAATTCCGGAAATAAGTTGTCAATATTCTTCGAGTTTTATGTCCAGCAGCTTACAGCTAACAGTTCTTTTTATGGTGGCGTTAACGATGATTGCAAATAATTTGTCCTTCTATAGGGGTACCTACAGGATATCTGCTAGTAAGTTCTTCAGTAAGATGAATGTCGGTCATGAATTTCAAGAAAGTAAATACATCAGCTGCGTTCGCAACCATTTATCAAACGTTTCGTGACTGTGTTTTTAATAATCAGGATTCAGCTGGTACACTGCGTATGGTTATGAAACAAAGAAAGGGAGAGTAAATTCTCTCATTTGCTACAATAACGTTATAACTCAAAAATTGAGCACTCTGCCAGTTGAAAGTACACGTCATTATCATCAACTTTTTGGTGTTAAGTGATAAACTTCAATTTTTGAGTTATGACGTTGTTGCAGCAAATAAGCGATAGGTATATTCTTACATATGATGACAGAAGGGATTTCGAAAAATTGAATGCTCTTCAACTTCTTTCGACATATTAATTTTGAATAGAATGTATAGTAATATATAATATATAGTTACATATACGTAATATACAACTTTGAGGTTTGTCTATTTAATTACCAACAAATTGAAAACCATGTTAAAAAAGTCCACAGTACTCCAAAGGAACACACAAATTCTTATGGTTTGTTTTTAAAGAGAGAAATATTAATAATTGTTAATTGTCTTTCAATGAAGGAATCGTATTTGTCAATATAGTCATTATAGAACTTCAAACAGAAAATCATCTCATATATAGATTTTTTTTAAGTTGATTGCTTCCTTCCTTTCTTTGGAAGATCCCACATTTTTTTTGTATCGGGATGAAGAAGCAGAAAGCAACAGCCTTTCTTTCCCAAAAATCAACCTCCCCTAAAAATATACCCCTTTCAATTTAAACGAGATTCCTTTGGCTGGGATTCAATCAAATAAGAGAATGAATGTCATAACGATGTCATCGATGACATGAGTAGATCAAACTCATTCCGTGACATGAAGTTGTGATGTAATGCATGAATTGTGTGTTTTTTCTCATAATGTTATCCATATTTGATACTGAAAAGCTGCGAAAGCGGCGAAACATCGGATGTCTACAAGCGAGGATGACAGTGTTTCATGTAAGTGAAATTCTACCTCTTTCATTTAATATATTGTGTAGGAATCCTGTAAATGATATCTGATTCAATTCCCTAACGAATGTCTGGAATACAAAATGAATAGAAAAAATGTTTTTGTACTCAGTGTTCATATAAAAGTATTTGTTTCGAAAATATTTTTGTATGTGTAATCCAAAAACCTGAAAATCTGAAAAATCGCCTTTTGCCTAGTCCTTACCCATAGTGATTTGTATGAAATTTAAGTTTCTAGTATAGAATATTCAAATGAAAATCGGAAATCCATAACTTTTTCCACTCTTTACCAACTGAGGCATCACAAAGAGATGATACTATAAACTAACAAAGTGTATAAACTAACAAAATGGTTTTGCTCTTTCACAATAAAAAATAATATTACTGGGCTTGGAATTCTAGTCATTACTTAAGAATTCTAAAACTACACCAAATATAATCCATACTGTCTCTGATTTTTCAAAAATACAGTCACTTTGCAATGTGCAATGACAGATCTAGATGCTTTCAGCTATGAAGCAAAAACTTGTGGAGGAACGGAAAACGTATGGGTCTAAAATCAGACTAATAGACGGAAAGACAGCAAAATCTGTTCAATCATCATTGACTCCTCTATTCCACGAGACAATTCAATAAATCACCTAATATTGGTCGACTTACTGGCAAAACTCTTGGGATTGACTTCCTTCATCATGACATCTAGGTATCTTCTGTTTTGTTGCTCCGCTTGGCGAATTAATTTAGATCAGAATGGACATTCGAGAGTTACTATATTTTGCTTTCTATTTAGCCGAATCATCTATTTATCCAAAAGGGTTCTTTTCCTTCAATGATCACCAGCTGTGGTGGTGCGATTTTCTCGACTCCTATATTCTTCATGTCATAACGCTCGGTTCTTTACGAATTCATTAGCTGTGTAAGAGGCAGCAAACTTTTGTATTTATAGAGATAAACATAGACATAGACATACTTTATTTGACTACTTTCATGTAATTTACATTTGTAGCAAGTCATATTATAAAAATTGTATTTGAAAATAAATTGCATTTGTATTTCTAGAAAAAAAAAAGAAAAATCATGGAGTCAGTCAGAAACACTGAATATACAGCATGAACAATCAAACTCAACAAAACATTAATAACTTAAATACGAATAAAGATATTAAAAGAA
>WOGL01002235.1:0-10203 GCA_015342145.1 Leptinotarsa rubiginosa | reverse complement strand
TAAGGTAGGAGACCCAAATTCAGACACTGTCCTAAATTCCGACACATTTCTCTTTATACGACTGAAATAAGAAATTTACAAAATATAGATACATATTAAGACATCTGACGATGAAACCCAACAATAATTGATTAGGTCAAAATTCGGTTTCTACCTTACCGACACTGTCACGGTCGGGACGTAACCTTAAAGTTGGATGGTGACTGAAAGTTGTGTGTTGTGCTCATTGGTAAAGTATTTCTAATAAGGTAAGCAGATTTCGACTATAAGTTTCTCAGCCACAAGTCATCACTAAATGAGTAAATGTGAATAAACTTCATGCGGTTGAATATAAAGTCTTCAAATTTTAATATAAATAGGGTTTACTGTTAGTATAATTAACGAATTCATAAATTTAAATAGTGTCGGAATTAGGTACAAGTAAATTCGTTTGTTTCCCAATTCAGACAATGGGTGTCGGAAATGGGTACATCTGATATTTGGTAGATATGGTTCTGTTTCTTTCTATTCCCATGAAATAACATAAGTATATACCGTTTTGTATAGCAAAGTTCTTTTCAGAAATCGTATCCAAATTCCGACACAGGTGTCGGAGTTCGGAACTTCAACTGTCTGAATTATGTTCGGTTTATGTAAACGAGTATCCTCCATTATTTTCAAGTAAAGATATAATCTTTATCATTGTTTTTGCTTTGATTGCAGAATGTCAACAAAAAAAACCTTAAATATAGCAAAGACGATTTAAGACGTGCTTTGGATTCCATAAAAAATGGCACACCTTGTTCAGCTGCAGCCAAACAATATAATGTCCCAAGAACTACGCTAATTGGAAAGATCCGGGGCATTTATCCTGAAGACTGTCGTAGCGGAGCACCTTCAGTTCTAACTGTGAATGAAGAAAACCTGTTGAAACAGTGGATCATTAATATGGGGCGTATGGGTTTTCCCGTAACCAAAGATCAATTGCTCGACAGCGTCACTCTTCTGGTAACAAAATTGAAGCGTTCTAACAATTTCACAGATGGAAGACCAGGTCGCCGATGGTTCGATTTATTTACCAAAAGGCACCCTGAAATTAGTGAACGAATAGCACAAAACTTATGCGCATCTCGAGCAGTCGTTACTGAAAATAAAATCAGAAACTGGCATAAGGAAATAGAAGATTACTTTATTTCATCTGGAATTATTATAAATGACCCAAAACGAATATTCAACACGGATGAATCTGCTTTTTTTTTGTCGCCAAAAGGCCGTAAGGTACTTGCTAAGAAAGGAAGTAAGTCACTTCATGATAGATCTGGTGATGACAAGGAATGTCTAACTGTCCTTGTGACTGGTAATGCTGCTGGCCAGCTAGCTCCACCCATGATGATGTACGCATACGAAAGAATACCAAAGCATGTTGTGTCACAAGTGCCCAAAGGTTGGGGTATTGGTAAGTCAACCAGTGGATGGATGACCTCCGAATCTTTTTTCGAATTTATAACCAACATTTTTTATCCATGGCTTTTATCAAAAAGCATCCAGTTTCCAGTAGTATTATACTTGGATGGGCATAAATCACATGTTACCTTTCCTTTGACAGAATTTTGCAGAGAAAAGCAAATAATCGTGATAAGCCTGTTACCGAATTCTACACATATACTACAACCATTGGATGTGGGATTGTTCAAAACTTTAAAAATGAAATGGAAAAGTGAAGTTCAAAATTTCAAAACACAAAATAATTATAAACATTTGAGTAAAGATACCTTTGCTCCTGTTCTTCAAAATGCCCTGAAATCGGTTACAAATTTGGAAAATATTTTCAAAAATTCTTTCAGAGTATGTGGTCTTTTTCCTTTCAATGCTGATAATATTGATTATCACAAACTTCTTACTCAAGATGATAATGAATTAGACAAAACAAAAGAAGCAGTAAATACTGAAATAGAGAGTCATTTGCGATATCTTGAATCTTATGTTCAGCCAGATTTTCTGAATAAATGCTATCAGTTGATGGGTGCAGATTGGACAGGTAATATTGAAGATAAGAGTTTATATGACATTTGGTACAAAATGTACAAAAAATCGGGATTATTCAAAGAAAAAGAGAAACAACCAAACATTATAATAGAGATACAAGAAGGCCTAGTTCTAGAAGATGGATGGGAGAATTTAGTTCAATTTGAAGCTGATGATGCCGTACCTGCAGACATTTTTGAAATAGAACCCACACTTGAAAGTATTGAAACCGCAGTAGACGTTATTAAAGGTTCCAAAGAAGAACCTGATAAAGAAAATATACCAGAAAAGGAGAAAAGCATTGACGAAATAGTTGAGGAAGAAAATGGTGGAAATAGAGAAACTAGTATGTCAGGAAAGAGTATAGAAGGAATACTGCAAAATATTGAAATGACCCCAGAAAAACGAACCGATAACGTTGAAGGCAAACAATCAAGAGGGGAATTAGTCAATGAAGCAGAAATTGGAGATAGTCGCAGTAATACTAAACATTCTCGAGTACTGCCAGGAGTGGTTATACCATCTCCATTCAAAAACTCTTTATTCTGGCCTGAACCAACTAAAAAAGTAATTAAGAGGAACATTAGGGTTAAAGTTCCTTCTGTAGGTACCTCCGATGCTTGGAGAGAATATTTCTTGAAGAAAGAGGACGAGCAGAAAAAATCAATTCAAGAAAAAGAGGATAGAAAGAGAAAAAGAGAAGAAAACAAAAAATTGCGCCAGGAAAAAATAAAGAAACCCAGAGAAAAATCTATACGACAAACTAAAGGAAAGAACACATCAGAAGAAGAAAAGAGGACAGATAGTAAAGAAGACTTATCTCAGGGTCACGAAGAAACGGGAAGTGGTCGAATTGCCAACGAAGGTGAGAAATAATTTTCTTGAAGTATTTAAGTCGCATAGTTTTACTATATAAGAACTATTGTAGGTAATACAGAAGCGGGACCCTCAATAGATGATGAAATAAAAATTGGTGATTTTGTAATTGTCAACTATTTTGATGATTATTATCCGGCACAAATCACGAATAAAAACAATGAAAAATGGTTGGCTAATTCAATGGCTAAGGCTGGTGGATGGTGGAAGTGGCCAAATACCAAAGATGAAATTTGGTATGATCATCATGAAATTGTCAAAAAGATTGAGCCTCCTGTTGAAATTACCAAAAGAGGATTTTATGCAGTTGAAGAAATAAAGTACCATATATGATGTTGGAATGCGTTTATGTTATTTTTGCATTAAACTTTCAATTATGGGTAGTTCTTGTTTTCTGTCGGAATAATGTTCCTCAAATGTCTGACTTAGGGTCACCGTCTGAATTAGGTTCACTGACCTGTCTGATTTTGAAACAAACTTTTCTCCTACTGTCGGAATTAGGTGTTATTGGGGTGGTTATAATAAAATGTGAATAAAATTATTATAGACAGAGTTTTATTATAAATAACTGTTAAGATCTCCTTAGAAATGATTATTAAATCCAGAAAAATGGAAACTGATCAATATTATCAAATAATTACGAATTATATTGGATAGAATGTAATGTAAATTCCTAAAGGTGTCTGAATTTGGGTCGCCTACCTTAAATATCCAAAGAGACGCTCTAATTGAAAATCAAATGGTTTCAAGTCCGAAGTCAAAAAATTCAATTTCTCAAGATGTCAACACCTTCTTGACTGACATATCAGATACTAAAGTTTTGTAACTAAAGTTTTTTTTCTCGAAAATTACTGAGATTTCATTCTCATTCGCAAAATTACTTCTTTGCATTGAAAAGGCTTGGCTACATTGAGAGGCCGAACCATCTTAGGATCGTTCACAATTTCTTTTAGGAAATGCTTCAGTACTTCTTAGAATAATGACGTATATGAATACCAAACTTATAATCAGTAAATATGTAATGGTAATGAAGAAAAGATAATCTACTGAAAATCGTTTCAAAACAACCTGGATATCTGATTTCGTAGATCAGAAAAATCTGGTATCGCTCAACAAGCTTTGGAGTCCAGCCCTAGAATAAATAAAATAGCTTTTGTTTGCGACTGATACATGCCACTAGACTAGCGGTAATAAACATATGTTATGGAATTAGCCGAGACTTGATGAAAATCCACAACTTATTCAAGTAACACTTTATTGTGAGATTTTCACTGGACAGTTTACAAATCCGCAATGTTTCGCTATACAACAGCTTTCTCAGTTCCTCAATACGTCAGTATGAAACGTATGTATGAAACGAAACAGCAACTATATGATGTATTTTTTTTCTCTTCTCTATCATTGTTATGACAGTAAATAAGTATGTTGATACTTATACTCACTGTATAATTTTTGGGAGGGGTGGAAGATAGCCTTTGGCTAACTCTTTTCCTTTTATGTATAAATGTATTTTTATGCATAATAAACGATATTATTATTATTATTATTATTTCCTTCAAAACAGCCCACTTTTTACTCTCTTTTGAACCACGTACTTTAAAGTGTGTTAATTTGTACTTGAGGTATCATTGAAGTGTGACTAATAATAATGCAAGTGGAGGTTTATTCTGTTAGATATAAATAGGCCCAATTAGACTTGACTAAGTAATACTAGTTTATTTCCTGATGATGCCAACTTGGCTAGCGCATTGAAACGGCTTCGAGAAGGGTCTTATAGTTCTGATTTTTGGTAGAAATATTTTTTCTCCACCTTTTATTTTATAAACTTGTTTTCATTTTAATGAATGATTGCCCGTTGTCCTGGAAGATTAAACACATCAAAATTACCTCAGACTTTTTTTTGTGACAAACAATTCTTCAGTTTTTATGTCGAAGCTGTTTGAAAATGATAACGAAATGCGAATAAAAATATCTCAATTTAGTCTCCTTTATAAAATCTTTTGTGCGTCGCCCCTGAAGGACATCCTCGACATCAGAGTGAGCTATCGCCCAAGAACAAATCCGAACGGTCTCCATTAATAAAGTAAGCCGTAGGTATCTTAATTAAATCAAAACAATATGGCTACGTGAGGCTGAAATTAATTTCGAGTGTGGCGTCGGAGGATGAGCACCCCTCGAAGATGATGATATAGAGAGGGTCGCGATTGAGAGCTAAAAAAGTCGGTTTCCTTGAAGTTTCAAGAGCAAAGATCCTGCAATGTATAGATGATTTGGTTGATCTTGCGTTTTGAAGAAAAATAAGGGAGTAATTTGATCTGATATGCTTTTGCTAGTCATAATAATAATAATGATAATAACAAGTCTTTTTTTGTCATAATAAGGAATACACAATAAAAAGATATAATAAAACACAGTAAGGTGAATGGACGAGGTTCAGCTACTATAGCTGCTTTTCAACCTAACCTTTCGAAACAATACAAAGATAGTGTCACAATAAATTATAAAAAATAACACAAAATGATAAAAATAATAATAAATCCTACAATCGCGGTATGGAAAAACAAGATCTAGGAAATCGAAGCCTTCATGATATCCTGAGGAAGGTGATATAATATTAAATAATTTTTTACACGCTTTATATTAGCTTCACCTGTATGTATGTATGTTTGTATGTATGTATGTATGTATGCGTGTATGTATGTATGTTTATTTATTTGTAACTCTCAAGCTCGGGATCTGTATTGACAGAATTATCGGCATTATTGCTTGATCTATTCGCAGGCAGATGGCGCTGTACGTAACGATCAATTATTGCTTGATCTATTCGCAGGCAGATGGCGCTGTACGTAACCTCCTTGATATTTCTTGATCTATTCGCGGGCAGATGGCGGTGTGCGTAACCTCCTTGATATTTCTTGATCTATTCGCGGGCAGATGGCGCTGTACGTAACCTCTTTGATAGGTTGTTCGAAAGAAAATCAAAATAAAAAATGGATTTTAAGAATTATAAGTATCAGCAAAATTTTGTACTACAGATGAAATATTTAGATATTTAAATATTTTCAATTACCCGTGATTTAGTACAAAAAAAAGTTTTGAACGAAACGAAAGATACATTTCAAAATCTAATTCGGTTATTTGAAAGCTAATCAGAATATGGATTTTAACAATGGAAACGTTATCGTAAATTGTATACCTAAAAATTAAGGTGCTTGACACACATATCAAATCAAAAGATTGATTTGAAAAATAAAATTATCCACTGAAAATATATTCTAAGTCCATTAATATATATTGGTGCTATTGTAATAGTATAATGTTGAATGTTTCGAAAACGGTTTGCAATGAATACCATATATCTCAAAAATCATCATCAGATTGCTCAATATTATTAAATAACACTTTAATCAGTACATCGAAGTCTGCAAAACTTCGGAACCATATTCGACTGTAATTTATCTTGGGAGGTACAAATTAACAGTGCCTGTGAGAAAATTAACGAGTGTTTCTATCTATTGACTATTTCGAAATCTATGCTAGATAGGGATAGTTTATTGAATGTCTATTATTCATATGCTCACTCTGCGATTTCCTATAGTAGGTTAGGTTAGCTTAGGTTATGTTATGTTAGGTAAAGTTAGGTTTGGTTATTTTGTGTTAGGTTAGGTTAGGTTAGGTTAGGTTAGTTTAGGTTAGGTTAGGTTAGGTTAGTTTAGGTTAGTTTAGGTTAGTTTAGGTTAGGTTAGGTTAGGTTAGGTTGGGTTAGGTTAGGTTAGGTTAGATTAGGTTAGGTTAGGTTGAGCAAGGGCGTGATATTCAAAGGGTGTTTGTATTACAAAAAAGAATATTACAATTTATTTTTAACCTACCTTTTCAATCCTTATGTCACGATGTATACAAAAATCAAAAAAGTTTTACTGTTACTTCTATTCGCTTATATAAATTAGAGGCATATTTACCGAAACCTAAATGAACTGCCAAAAAATTATAATATTCACAATCATAACACAAGGCATAAAAACAACTTGTTGCAAAAAAATCGAACCACACTTTCCACAAAAAATCATCTCTGATGACGAGCGTTTTATTTCGAAAGGCTTCCTGATAGTATGAGAAATAGTAACATGTACGGAATTTTCAAAAGGAGGTTAAAGAAAATTTCAATAAATCATTGTTTTTATAGCTTAGGGGAATTTGATGACTTCCTTTCTAGCAGTGTTAACTGAGCTCATAGTGTTTATTGTGCCTTATGATTTTTTATATTTATATCAAGATATCTTATATACTTGTTTTCATGTGTCATTAAGTAATATTAGTGTTACATCCTCACCAATTTAGTATGTTCCTGTATGTAGGTATATATAGTCTATTTTTTCATTGATCTATAAACTAGTGCTTTAGGAGACACGTCCAAGCCATTGTATAATAAGAAAACGGATTTGATAAAATTTGATTTGATTTGGAGTATTACTGTTGACTGCTCGAAAGAACCGGGAAACTTTAAATGATTGTAACAATCCGCAATTCAGAATTGCCAAAGAGGGTTTCTTTGTGTTCAGATTATCTTGCAAACAGCATAAAATCAAAAGGGAAAAAGTGAAAAGTGAAATTGAAAAAGTACTCATCGTCTTGTTGAAGATGCCAGGTCAGCAAACATTTTCATTGCACTCCTCAAAGTTTATCCTCGAATTTATTTTCTTGTATCGCACATCAAGATTTCTTAGTAGGTATGTAACGACCGCCGTTTTAAGACATCACATATCACTTTTACGTTGCTGGTTCGTCACCGAAATAAAACAAGTATGGCGCGTCATCGAATAGTTGGCAATGTCGTAAAAGGAACGTATAAGCTGTTAAGGCTAAATCGGCTTGGCGAGTTGCTTTGGAGAGATAAGGCCACTGTTGTTATGGGTCGGTTTATGTATACTTACCGAACATACTGTTATTTTTCAATTTATTTCCAGCGACAATCGGGAAGGAACTGCGGGGGAGCAGGTGACAGAAGAAAACTGTACATTGGGTGGGGATCTACTAACTTCATCAATGCATTTTTCATTTGTTTTGTATTGTATTGTATTGTATTGACAACTCATTGACTACACCTAATCCGAAATCTAAATAAAATGTCTTTATGATTAAAATAAACATATTGGATTTCACAATAATCATTATACATTTTCACGACCCTATTTTTTGGATTCCAAATTTCAAAATTTATAAAACTTATTTACATGTTTGTTAAAATGGGTTCGATAATCTTACACACAGTTAATCGACTAACATTGAGGAAATCTAAATTCAGAGATGTCATAATAGGCAGAGCATTGTGAGTTTTCAGTTTTGCTTTAAAAATGGCTATTGGAGCTTCTTTGATGAAGTCATAAATTCGTAGTCGAGAGATTGGACTGTGTTTTATAAAAAAAATAAAATGTAGTGAACTTCATTCATTTCAAGAAAAGCAATGAATATGATCCAAAATTCAATCAACTTGTCTTCGGTAGCCATGAAAGATATGGAATCTATAGTTGTTGATTGAATTGGAGATGTTTTCATCTCGCAGTCTGTCCTTGGATTACGCTACACGGTATTACTCCAGGAAAATCAGCCATTTTAAGTTCGCTCTGTTGCACGTGGTCAAGTTTGAGTTTTTAACGTTTTTATCCAGGGCATAAAGTGTACAGGAAGAAAACACATACAGATCAATACGCACATAATGTATCTTTCCATTATATAGAACAGAAACGAACCGTCATCAACACCCTAGTAAACAGAGCTTTGAGAAAGGTACGTCCACGATGAAGCGAAACACCAAACAACTGTGTTACAAGCAAATGGCTACGACAGATAAGACAATACGCGCCACGCGTTCAAAGGAGCCCAAGGTACTGTCTATCTACCATACATAGAAGGTGTCACATCTAACAACTCTGTTACAAGCGAAAGGCTATGACAGAAAAGACATAATCCGCGCTACGCGTCCGGAGGAAAAGAAGAGGAACACCAGCAAAGAGGAACACCAGTGAAGAGCAACCACAAGGTACTGTCTATCTGCCGTACATAGAAGGTGTCATACCTAACAAATGTATTACAAGCGAAAGGCTACGACAGATAAGACATATTTAGCGCTACGAGTCCAAGGTAGCAGAAGAGAAACATCAGTGAAAAGGGACACCAGTGAAGAGCAACCCCTAGGTACTCCCTATCTGCCGTACATAGAAGGTGTCATATCTGACAAATGTATTACAAGCGAAAGGCTACGACAGATAAGACATATTTAGCGCGACGAGTCCAAAGTAGCAGAAGAGAAACACCAGTGAAGAGGGACACCAATGAAGAGCAACCCCAAGGTACTGTCTATCTGCCGTACATAGAAGGTGTCATATCTAACAAAGCGAAAGGCTACGACATATAAGACTTATTCTGTACTACGCATCCAAGGGAGAAGAAGAAGAACACCAGTAAAGAAAAACACCAGTGAAGAGCAACCCCATGTTACTGTCTATCTGCCGTACATAGAAGGTGTCATAACTAACAACTGTATTACAAGCGAAATGTTACGACAGATAAGACATAGTTCGCGCTACGAGTCCAAGGGAGCAGAAGAGAAACACCGGTAAAGAGGAACACCGGTGAAGAGCAACCTCAAGGTACTGTGTGTCTGCCATACATATAATGTGTCACCAACCGAATCAAGGAAATGCTACAGAAGGAGAAAACTGACACCGTCTTGAGACCAACGGAGAAAATGTCGGAGTATCTGAGATCGACAAAAGGCAGCAGAGATCTACTTAAATCGGCGGGAGGTTACAGGATTCCATGTAACTGTGGTGAAGTTCATGTCGGTTAGACGAAAAGGAGCATTGGTAGTCGCCTAGACGAGCACAAGTGGAGTTGCCAATTGGGAGAGACCCAGAAGTCTGCAGTCGCTGAAGGTGTAAACATACAAGTTTACAGCTTATTATCTTTCATTCAGAAGCCGACTTCTTTTTGTGCTTACGTGATGGAACAAAAATTCAAATATACCTTTTTTATAAAGTTATCTATACATTCAAATTGAAAGGGTTTCATTAGTGAATCACTTCGGGGAGAAAAACGAGTAAGAGAGTAACCAACCCCTCACTGGATAAATGGATATGTAGGGCAATATCTCCGGAAAAGAATCCCATTTGGAAAGCAGGTGGCTTCGCGACCAAATCAATCACACAACCTCACACGTTTTTAGATTTATCGGACCGCGAAATCGAAGTTAGGACAATAATGTTTTTAATGATGTTGTCAGTGAGAGCCCCGTTCAGCCCCTATACAAATACAAACAAGTTTGTC
>WOGL01002234.1:0-10205 GCA_015342145.1 Leptinotarsa rubiginosa | reverse complement strand
GAGGATGTACAATGGGTCACATGTGGCCTAAGTGCGTGGGCTTATACTCACCCTCCCTACTCTACAGATACAGATACCTACTAGCTTTGTACCGCCTTACAATTCATAAGTGTGTTAGGCCAAAACAGGAGATCTACTACTCTAGTTCGATTTATTATTTATCAGCAGTGGATTGATTCGCAGTATGTCGCTGTCCAATTGCATTACAGCATCGTGAATAATACTAAGATGGATATTGCTGACTTGTTTTTTATTATAACATAACAATTATTCATGCACGCACAATCACAAATGTCATAACCTCATTCGTCTTTGTGCCCACCATGGAAACTGTCATAATCTAGCAAATCAGATGTCAATTTGTTATTTCTCTAATTTTTGTTTTTAATTTTTTCAAATAGGTATTTTGCTACTCAAGGTGTAGATAAATCCAGCAAACCGAAAAATCATGAAAATCGGACCGGCCTTTCTTGAGTTAAAAATGGTGTGCGACTTTGTAAATGCACAAAGTTTCTACAAAATACCTCTCTTCATGGTTAACCAATTTTGTGATGAAATTTTTCAATGGATATGAGTTGATTCCATTTTTCTATTATGATCATTCAGATATTCCATCAATGAACTGTAGACTTGCTATTCGAAATAGTCCTCTGGTTATGTATTATTTTCCTATCAGCTCATACTTTACTGAAATATTGTTTCCAACGTAGAGTTTTGGTGGTTTGTATGCGGGTGGGGTTCCCCGCTATTCATCATTTGTTGGTTGTGATGGCGTAGGTAATGCTACTTCCAAGCAATTCTACCAACCTCCTGGAAATGCCTCATAACACTTCATGAACAGTTTTAAATTACGAATGACTGTGCCATATCATTGCTGCCATTGTTAATAACTCGTACTGTAAGCATGGATGTGGTATTCTCAAAATGTTACAAACGAAATGCATTCGATACATAATAATAATAATAATAATAATAATGATAGTTTATTCGTCAAAGTTTTACATAAAACTTACTTACAATTTACTAGGAAAACAAATAAACAAATACAACCCAAAGAAGAAAATATAACATGTTTATATTGAGATATCATATTTTGAAATTCATAACATAATCTAAAACTTTCATTATCTTTCATATTGAGAATATGAGGTGAAGCATATGGCGATTATTAAACAATGTTGTTTATTGTACATTCGTTTTCAGATAGAGCTCTGGAAACCACAAACAAACTGATGCTTTATGCCAAAACTTTGCACAACTTCTCTTACTTCTCTTACAAAATTATGTTGTCATCATTGTATTACTAATTATTATAATCATTACTAGGCTCAAAATGATTACAAACAGTTTTTCCGTTCGAAAACTTGTGAATATTATGTATAATAATTTATGTATGATAATATAAGGTTCAGAAGATGAATTAGTAACTTTGTTTATCTCCATGATCTGCAAAAAACTTTCGAGGAAATTTCTCTGAAAATGTTTCGTTTTCATGTTACAGTTCACTACATCCACAACAGTCTTAAAAAACACAGATTATGTTTCCGATGATGAATTGAGTAACTACAGTGATTCAGACCTTGAAAATGACGACGTTGATGAAATCTTTATCAACAAAATGAAGCCTCAAAGTGCGTCGAATCGTGAAATCAATCAAACAGGCGCTGTTAAGACTTTGATCAGTTTGCAGTCGCTGGCGAATGCTATTGAAGCAAGAGAACAATATTTGAAGCATCCTTTGAGAAACATGTCGAGTGATAGAAGAATGGAAGAAGAAATGAGGATATACAGAAATACATATACATATTTGAAGGTAATTCTAGGACTTTTTCAATTATTGCTTATTCATCTGATTCAATATCATTGCCCTCAGTTAGGCATTATCTCGATTCTCATTCACATAACCCGTGGTTCATACTTTGAGATAAACGAACCATTCAAGTACTGAAACAATTATGTGTAGTAGTTTTATATTTTAATAATTCACTACCGAACCGACCCGGCTTCGTATGGATATAAGAACATATATGTATATATTATTTTTCTGTAATAGTGCCACATCAGCTCGTAGATGAAGAAGGTTCTCGTTCGGAATCTAGTAAGTTTTAGAACATTTCAGAATATTCGACTGCATTCTAAAGCATTCCACGACATTCTAAGACACTAGAACATTCTGGAATCTGGTGGCAGAGGTATATAAAGTTTATTCCAACTACCATTCGGTTAGTTAAAACGTTCATTATTGGTAACTTATGTAATTATTTTTCTTGTTATGAAATGTATCTGGCAAACGTGTAATATGGGAATATTACTACTAGTCATTGAACGTTTATTTTTAATACCTCTTCACGTTCAGGCAACTCGCATCACATCACACATTTAAACATCAGTGTGAAACTTATAAAACTGAATAAAATAGGATCTCCTACTTCAAGAATGCTAATCAAGCAGAGCTGATTCAGAACTTGAAAATAATGGAAGTAGTTGAATAGCGATTTCTTTAGCTTTTGTCATCTTGAGTCGATACAATAAACATGGAAATTCAATTTGTGAAAATTCATCTCAAAACAAAATTGTTTTCAAAAAGTCCTCTGTAAAAAATGATTCATTTCTGGCGCAGTCGGTAGGATTCTCCTCATGGTTCTAATGATAAAAATCACATTGTTCCAGTGCGTATTGTAATAATCATAAGGAACTTTGACAATATGTCAACATGTATACATGTATCTAGCTGTTCAAAATATATCACTTACAGATAATATTCAGAAATGGGACGCTCGGATACATCTTCCGTGACAAACTGATAAATAAGTAAAAAATCTGGTGATCTTTAGTTACTTTTGAGTTTTCCGTTCCAACCGGAAAACACTAGGAATTCTGTAGAATTGTAAACAGTATCTTTGATGACAGATTTCAAGTGAATCTGGAGCACAGGACAAGCATCGTAAAATTTTCATAACCCTTGTGGAGGACCACATCGCTAAAACCAGTTTAGGATAGGAACTCCAACAACAATGGACAACATCGCTCAAATCCCGCTGGTAGTTGAATAAGAACAGAAACAAGATAACAAAGGAATAAATGAAAATATCACTCCAAATAATACTGCCAGTGATTTGATGTCCTTTTCAAATCACAATTTAATGCTGTATATTTGAAATTCCACATATTTTAGTAGAAACAAATTCTCAAAATTTCGCCCAGTAAATTATCGACTTTTGAAATTATATGTTGACATTATGCCAAACGTTGTAGGAAATCCAAATATCATATGAGAATTTTTGGATGGTTATGAAAAGGTTATTGAAGGTTTTTCAGAGCCAACTAATGCTGAAATAAATACTTTCATTTTCAGTGCGATTATTGGAAAAGGTAGGTAGAACTCTCAGCTTAATTGGATCTTGAATTGAGCTTTGAGATTAACATGAAATTGAGCAAGCGTTTGAATTGAGTTTCTGAGATCGAAGAAATATTGCTCACTAGCTACAGATTTGAATGAACTTGCAATCTGACTTCAAAATCATCACGACTTAGCTTCCTATCTACTTCTCCATCTCCCGAAAGAAAAAAGAAAGCAATTAAGTTCAAAGTAAACTCTTTATAAAAATGTTAGGATCATGTATAGAAGTTAATTTCAGATACAAACTGGAAAAAAGCTTTCCGTTGAATGTTGAATTTTCCTGTTCAGTTTATACGTCAAATATGAGCTAAAAATTGAATGATACTAGAATGAATATCGAACTGAATGTTGAACTACGAGTACATATAGTGATACGGAACTCCTAGAATATCACTATAGGTCAGCTGAGTCTTCATGTAAATGCCCGTGTTGTGAAAATTATGACCACGTAACATTCGATAGGTTCTAGGATTTTTTTCATTGTATTTTAAACAATCATTGCTCTAACATACTTCCATATTTCAACATTATTTATAATTGATCGAGTGGAATATTTTTTTTCACAGGAACACTTGGATCAGTTGCGAAATGGGATTAATTTCAATAGATACATTTTGAGGAAATCACCGACTAAAATGACTTTCAATGAGCGTTGGGCTCTATATTCACATTTTCTCATACAATATCTGAACCATTTGATGGAAGAACAGAAAAAAGTGTACCAACTATACCAAGAAAAATACAAAATATATACTGAACAGAGAGATATGGAAGACCTGAAGATAATGAAGGAAAATTTGGTGATAGGTTTGACTACGACAAGCGCAGCTAGGTTGCGACCTGTGTTGGAAGCATTGAAAAGTCCCATCGTTATCGTGGAAGAGGCTGCAGAAGTTTTAGAAGCCCATATTATGAGTGCTCTCACAGTACATTGTACACAATTGATTTTGATTGGCGATCATCAACAACTGAGACCAACGACAGCTGATCATACTATAGAAACCAAGTATCAAATGGGAGTGAGTCTTTTTGAGCGAATGATTCAGAATAATATAGAATGCCATACCCTGAATATTCAACACAGAATGAGACCAGAAATCTGTAATCTGATAAGACCCTCTATATATTCTGAATTGAACGACCACTCCTCCGTATTAGGGAGACCAAAAATATTAGGAGTTGATAAAGTCCTCTATTTCATAAACCATAAAAAGGAGGAGCAATCTTGTGGAGATTCTACTAAAAAAAATTTACATGAGGTTACATTTTTGATAAATCTAGCTAAATATCTCATTCTCAATGGGTACAGCCCTCAAAATATCACAATTTTAGCAACCTATCTTGGCCAAATGTTCGAGATGCAAAGAGAAAGAAAGAAACATAGTCTCATACTCAGAGATGTGAGGATATCCGTTTTGGATAACTATCAGGGAGAAGAATCTGACATAATTTTGCTTTCTTTGGTTCGAAATAATAAAGAGAAGATAAATGGATTTTTGAAAATCACCAACAGAGTGTGTGTTGCTCTTTCGAGAGCAAAAAATGGTCTATATATCATGGGTAACATGGATCAACTTTGTAATGATAAAAATTCTGTAAGTATGCAAATTTTAGTTCAGAGGTTATTTCTACTTATGAGGTGAAAAGAAAACCGTTGTTTTTCCAAATATTATTTACGACTGTCATTGATATTGATATTGAAAGCCTTATGGATTAACTTATTTTATTTCAGTCTGTAATAGTCCTAACATTGGTGATATCGTCGGTCCCGTGCCAAAACCGCGAAAGTGCTTTTTTCTAGTTTTTCAGGAGAAGGAAAATGAAGTTTAATTCTTCACTAAAAATCACAGTTAATTCTATTTACGAATGTTTTCTGGTAAAAATATCTCAAATATATCTTATTTTCGTACCTTGCCTAAATTTTTTTTCTCAAAGAATTTTTCAAAAAAAATGCACATTCGTTGTTTTAGAATTGGAAAAATTTTAATTTTTCTTTATTCGTGTGGTAAGGCTATTAATAAAAATATACGTTGTAATTAATTTTTTAATTTATTTTGACATTAAGAACGCAAGACAAAAACAATAACAGATTCATTCTGGTTCCTCATCTGGTTCCTCAAAATCTGGTTCCGCCAGCGCATCACGGACATCCTTGTTTGTCTTTAGAGAATTGTAAAATTCATGATATCCTTTTGTTATGGTGTTGTCCTTGCACATCGTTTGCAGATCTGCAAATTTTGGTACTGAAATTGGAAGAGTTGCTTTGTAAGCTTTCAAAAGAGTTAGAGATTTGGGGCGACCCCTTGTTTTCTTTACTGCAACTTCTGTAAACTCCTCTTGATCAAAACTAGTTTTGTAAAAAATCTTGTCAGGATATTTTTTGTCACAGTGCAACCAACAAATAGTTTGTATAGGAAGTTTGTTCTTTGCAATTATGTTCTCTGACAATGTTTTATAATCATAGAAATCGTCAAAAGTCATTGTATGGACCTTGTACGGAGCTGGATTTCTACGTGAATCCCTAATAAGCTGAGCCCAACCCTCAGGAACATAGACAGGAACATTTTTTGATTTTACTTCAATTTTTGAATGAATTGAATCGCACTCCATTTCCGTGTGTCCCGGCTCAAAAAATCTATGATCAATAACTTGCAACTTGGGATGTTTCAGCAAAAGTTGCAAACACATAGCCATAACTATACTGTTCTTTTGTTGACCTCCGCAACCATCTGACATCATCCGAACTGCGGTTATGTTTGGATGAGCCATTACATAATCAAAAATAATTGTACTTATTTCATTAGATCCCCTTTTTCCTTGAGTTTCATCCCATAAGTAGCAATCCACGTCTTGTGTTACTAGATCATAGACAGTGAAGTTATATACAGCTAATTTTCTCAGGTAAAAGATTTGACCTGCTGATCCTTTTGGTGTGTATAAGACTGCTTCCAAATCTGAATTAAACGCCAGTATAGAAGTGTCTGCTTTAGCCAAGCTCTTGTCCTCATCTCTACATTTTCGAGCATCGTTCTTTTTGTTTATATGTTTATCATGACATTCTTTATTCAATGCCTTCTCTTCTTCTGTCATGGTGGAATAAGATAAACATTTTTTGCATTGGTCTTTTTTCGGCTTGTAAAATCCCAAATTATATTCCTTGAAGACACTTCTGTACTTTTCGTCTGACACAGGTTTTCTGTTTTCTTCCATACACTTTTGTTTGTACATACGGTGCATAATCGAAATGTTTAATGTAGCATCCAAATATTTTTTTTTAGAGGATTGTCTACAATAATGCGACTCTACAGCCGGAAATGACAAAATATGGTTTCGCAAAAATTAATCGTCTGCTTCGTCCAGCTTATTGTGAGGTGGGCGTTTTCCACGTTTATCTTTTTCCAAAACACCACTGGCATTAGTTTTTTTTAAGCAGCTTCTAATAAAGGCGTCAGTAACGTTTAAAGTCGCCATAAAAAACATTCTGCACACAGATACCCGGTTGTTATTTACTGTTAACGAATAATGATTCGTGTAGTGTTTTCTGGAATTCTCAATATTTCTTGTTGTTCTTTTCTTGAGTTTTTGTTCAACGTGAGTTACAACAAACTGGCGCTGATCGTCTATATTTTGAAATGATCTGAATTCGTTGTATATTGTTTTTCTATCTTCTTCTCTTATAAGACCAGAGCACTTGTGTTTTGATTTTTCCAAACACGGAGAAGGTAACATGGGACGACTGGGATGTATCTGGTTTTTAAACCCAACGTATTCTTCTCCTTTTAACCGTTTACAGTTTATTAGATTTTTTTTCCATCCGGACACATTTCTTTTTCTTTTTTTCTTCACCTCATCTACAAAAAGAACGGTTAAATTACAAGTGTTTTAAAAGTATTATTTAAATTACCACTTTGATCTGGTAGGTCTGCCTCCACAACTTCCACGACAATATTGTCATCTCCATTCAGTACTGTGATGTCCACATTACGATCATCAAGATCCGAGTCAACATCGCTTTCGTCACCTTCACTTGAAGGAAGATACTCGTCTGAAGAACCTGCTTCAAATGGGTCTTCATCGGTAGAATTATAATCTCGAGCATAATCAGCTGTTTCTGAATAAGCTTGTTCCCCGCTACCGCCTACAAGAAGAAAAATAATACTAATTTTTATACCACACGTGTTGGCGTTTTTTTTTATTCAATTGAGAGATAAAAATTATTAACTAAATTCAGATACGGGTACGAGTTTCATTATGTTCCATTAACTTACCAGGTTGAGGTTGAGCATCACCACAGGTATTCCTTTTTTCAATAACAACATTATCTAGGAAAAAAGTTAGGTTAGGAATATTTAAAGTTCAGACAAAAATATTAGCACACTTACCATCTTCTGTAATATTAGAACAAAGTTGCATTATCCTTTGTGTTCGGTTCATTTTGGTAAAACACCGCGAAATTATAATTAAACAAACAAGCAGTCACACGTTTATAAGCACGATGTTTTTGTGTCTGTTCTGAACGCGAATATATCACACTCAAATTGTTCCAAAGCCAAAACAGCGAATGTGCCACATTCATAGTTTTGGCATTTGAAAAATAAATGAATTTTCACATACGCGATATCACAATCCTTTATAGCAGGCAACACATAATACATATCATATTCGCTGTTTTGGCATTGGGTTCTCTGATAATAATTTATAATTTTCCAACAGAAAAGTGGAAACCTTAAAATTATCACATTCGCGGTTTTGGCACAGGAACGACGATATGCTCTGCAAGACGAATTATTAGCACATTCATACTTATTGAAATTGGAGTTGTATCAAACTATATGAGATAATTTACCTCGTGATATTTTCACTGTATAGTTAGTCCACGAAACCGTAAAAAACGTTTCACTATAGAATTCTTCAGACGTTTCAGAAGTTTATCAAATACGTTTATCAAAAATGTTTATCCAGTATCGGCCAATTTCATAACATATGAAATGACAGTATTTTCATGATATGCATTTGTTGCGCACTCATCAGCTTAGTATAACGTTATGGCTGATGATGAGTTTCAGTTCAGAAAAACGATAGTTTCTGCTTCTCTGATGAAAAAAAATCAGTGAAACATTTATATTTGGAGAAAAGAAGAAGTCACGAGGAATTTTCCCTAACTACCACTCTCTATGTCGCTTTCCTTCAACATTTGCTCCCATTTTCAGCCTTCAATTGGGTTTCCATGTAATTTGCATAGCTTAAGTGAATGTCTTTTTATTTTCTTTGGCGAAACACGTGGTGATAACTTTAGAAAACTGCGGCATAAAAGCTGCGATACACAGGGTCACGTAGGGTGAATACTGCCTCACGTCACCTTGCGATGAAGCTTGCGTAGTAGGTATCTACCATTTCTGTGTTTCAAAGGAATTCAGCGCGAGTCACCCTGCGTCACCTTTCCAGATTGCGACTCAATTTGTCGCTGGCCTTGGATTATGACCTGAATGCTCTGTTCTACAGGATGAACTTCGAATTGAAATTTGTTCTCCAGAAAGCTCAAACGAAATTAAAACGTATGATATTCACATTGTGCGAACTACACATTTATTGCCTACTCAAAATACAAAGCTAATAGCGAACATAGTTTCCGATGCAGAAGACACAAAAAGAAAAAAAATATTTTTTCCATTGTCATTCTACTTTACTGCCAGTTTTGTTAGAAAATATTTTCACCTTGAAGAAGAAAGAAGCTTCGACCATATAGGGAATCGATTCTGTTTTTTTATAGCTTTCCCTACTAACATGAAATTGGATGAAAGCACTGCAGGCCGTTACTTGATGAAAATTCATGATTACGTATTTAACTGACACTTTCGCTAAACAGATCATTAAATCGCAACATATGTTCTGAGAACAACCTGAACTCGTTTTTGTCAATAACGCTGCTAAATTCTTACGAAAATATTCAACTCCTATCCCCAAACTTTTTTGAATAATGTTACAGATACATCATCTGCGAGTTCAATGTACTTCACCAAAGAATACAAGGGGCTAAGACATTTGGAAAATTGAAGCAGTGGTATTGAGTATTATAATCATCCTGATCAAATTTCACCTTATTTGTTCCCTATACTTTTCTCATTTCTTTTACCTGCATGAAATTCGTAAGTAATTCTGTCATCTGTTTTCGATCCATTTCTTCACATCGTCTCTGAATTTTTAAAGTTCAAGTATTGGTAATCTGAAGTTTTTGTTATTGACCCCTTTGCTAATTGAATTGTGTTGCATTGTCAAGATATGAATCATCTTGGGTTATATATCTTATGCAGTCATCTCTGAAGAATTCGAACCTACCATTGTGTGTTTTGAATTCCTCATCTCCCGTGTTGGCAGAAAATATCTGCCAAATCTGCTCATCAAGAATCAATAATCGAATCAATTCGATTTGTAGAGTACTAGAAAATAGGATTCTCATCAAATTAATATTCAGTAATGACGAAACTATGTTTTCAAAATGACTTCATAACAAAATAGGTTCTACAAGTTTCTTTCAAAAAATGGGAACGGTTGAATACACCCTATTTGACGTAAGATATGTCTTTCATCTTTTTAAGTACACATGGTATACATAAGACAGGTCAATATAAAAAAACATAAAAGCTGAAAATCGAAAATAATTATAGAAAAATACAGTGCATTTTTTTATTCCTTTAATGTTCCCCCTTTTATTTTTTGAACGGGTCAACTCAAAAAATTTAAATTTGGGATAATGAAATTAATGCATGAATACTTTATTTTGAGGTGAAATTGACAGATGAAACTC
>WOGL01002233.1:0-10208 GCA_015342145.1 Leptinotarsa rubiginosa | reverse complement strand
GACCTTGAAGAGACTGAATTTGATAAGTACCCAAAATTTACCGTTTCTTGAAAATCAATAACCATTATATAAATACTACTGGAGTTTTATCCCAACACCAAACCGTTATTTTAACACCTCGACACGTGTTTCATCACCAAGTAATCATCTTCAAGAGGGAGTTTAATCTTCCTCTTGAAGATGATCACTTATTGATCGAAACACGTGTCGAGGTGTTACAATAATGGTTTAGTGTTGGGATAAAACTCCAGTAATACTCATTACTACACCAAAGGTTTCAAACAGTGCATCACAAGTACAACCATTATATAAAGTTGAATACTTTCAAAAAATAATTTTCTCTTTATACGGTCTCAAAAAAGAAGTATTTTCTATATTTTAATTACCTAATTCATTTCCACAATATGAACATTTCTTTTTGCCACTAACACTCAAAATCCTATCTTGGGACTCGTCCACAACCATAGGCGGAGAGTAAGTCATAGTCGGCGAAGCATGGTTCATAGCCTGAGGATGACTAAGGTAAGAATGCTGCAAGAGGTCTTTTTTGTAGTTTCCATCCGTTCTGAGAAAAAGAGATTATTATTATGAAAGTATAAGTAGAAGAAAACTGTGAAGTTGAATGAAATGAGAAAATAATTGAAATTTTATAGCATTGGGTTCAATGAAAATGATTTGGTGAAAGTAAAAAAAAATTAATCACCTCACAGTTTGCTGTAGACGATCATTGGCATTCAGCCTGTTTTGAGTACGTGGCCTGGGTTGTTGCCAATTCATATTAGGAGCAATGTTTTTTTTCTGATCAGATATCCTTCTCAACTCCGCTTCCTGTAAAACAGTCAGTTTCAAGACACCTTGTAGTAAAAGGCCATTATGTTTCTTTCAATGAATGCGTCATTTTTCTTTTAACATTAACTAAATCATGATGTTATCAGGAACAATTTTTGTTAAAATTTATGATTACCAGAATTAATATATGGGGTGTATCCTAAATACTGCCATTAATTTCAGGTGGTGATTACTTATCATATTTTATGAAAAGAAGTTCATATGAACGTGTGTCCAAACTTGCTTCGTTTCCGAGTAACGGGGTGTCAAAGTTTTACTAAAAATATCGTTTTTTCATTAATAACTCAAAAGTCTTTTAGTCGATGTTAATAAGACTGAATGTCCAGTGTTACTATCTTTATTCGGCTATGAAGGCCGCCGTAGCTTGGAAATGCATCCTAACGTTTCACCAGCACGAGTGGCTGGCTTCTTCAGAGGTTTATTCATCTTGATGATTCGCGGGGTCATCGGCGAGTCATCAAGATGAATAAACCTCTGAAGAAGCCAGTCACTCGTGCTTGCGAAACGTTAGGATGCAGTTCCAAACTACGACGGACTTCAAACCCGAATAAAGATAGTAACACTGAAAATCTCGGCGGCGACAGCCTTTACCAATTTATAAGACTAGATGTGTTTGTTAGCAGTAACAAGGGGCTTTTTTCATGAAATTAGATTACGGATAAAATTCCAGTGACGTCACAGAAGGTTACCTGATTGTATGGACACTGTTTTTCTCCAAGTTTGATATATTTACATATCAGATTGAACAATTGATAAAAAAAAGTGTTTGCCTATAACTTTTGTATGATTGAACTGAACTAAAAAATATTTCTTCAACTGTTTGATCTAGGTTATTCTGAAACATATTTAAAATCTTCCCATGTAAGATTACCTATTTTGTATCCGCAGCAAACCTCCTACTCACAGAATAACCTAGATTAAACAATGAAAGAAATTAGTTTTTCATTTTTGATGCTGAAAATTGACACTAGCCTTGTAATTATTTTGAGTGAACCCAATTGGGTTTAGGCAGTTTTTCAGTTATGTTTTTTAGAAAGTTGCTTTAAAAAAGTTTCCCGATGTGTATTCCCAGGTATATTTTCCCAGTACTTTTTATGTTTCTTACTGACCCATTTCCTAATCCAGTCCAGTACCGTAGATTTTAGTACCCCCACAGTTAGTTCAGAACCCACATATAAAGTTGATAATCCGTATCTAAGACAGTCTTCAACTATTTCGTTGCCAGTAATTTCCAATTGTATCAGGACAAAGTGAATCTATTCCTATTCACTAGTTCCTTCAGCTCTTCAGAGCATTCCCAGACCAATCTCAATGTTACTCTTGGCTTCATCAGTGCCTTGTGTGAGGCCCCAAATCAAAATTCCTTACACATTGTAAAATGAAAAACACTTCTACCTGGAAGAGGTATTTTTATTGACCAAGCAAGTAATTGTATGTAAATTTCTACCCGCACAATAGAGTCCAGCTCATGTCTGTTGTTGATTTTTAATCTGTCAATATACCATCTATTTTTGCTAAGCATGTTCTCAGGATCATCATCTACTTTTCACAGTTTGTGATTTTAACCGTCAAGTTTCTGTCAAAAGTGTACAAGGTATGTTCCTCCACATATTCTGAAATTTTCATTTTGCCCAATCCCTTGTAGCTTGGTGAATTTTTTAGTCTGATGATTCGCTCTTACATACCCCTGCATTACAAAATATGAAGAGAGCAGAGGGTCTCCAATGCTGTTATAGGTGTGGTTCTCATATATTTTCTGGCAATATTAACCAACAAGCAAATCTGTACACTGCCTATTTTTAGTAGCGGTCACTTATTTTATCTAACGCCATCAAACTCAAGATGCCTATATTATAACAGGTTTTAGTTACATATATTTTTGTAGGTACATCTCGCCAGCTTCAGTGCTACCTCCGGCGTTATTTTTACCTTATCTTTATCTTGGTCCCAGATTCCTCCTCTAACCATACAGTCTACTTCTTGACTCCTCGATAAATCATTCTAACAATGTATTAACCAATGAATATTTGATATCCAAGAAATTCTGGATTATAATTTTCATCAAGTATCTATCGAACGATTTCAACAAATATATCATTCACTTTTTACATGATACTGTAATACTATTGATACAACCAGAGGCTGCTGACCAAGCGTTTTGATTTCAGATAGGTTGGAGCCCAGCTCCCTTACCCTTTTGACTGATACAACCAGAGGCCTTTTGAAAAACTTACCACTAATCTCAAAAATAATTCTGTATTCAGCAGTACGCTTTTATGTCTATGTATTAAATAATGTCTAGAACAGGTATAAATGAAAAAAACATTCTAAGGCCTTCTGTATCTCAGGAAATGGCTGTATCTCAGGGAGGTGACCCAAATTTCAGATTCGTGTTCAGCAAACCAAATTACATAAGTTTAAAAGAAATAAAAAAGTGCTATCCCAGATAAATGTATCCTAATTGTGATTTCAGGAAACCCTATTTTTCTTTATTTCTAGAATTATTATTCTTGATCAAAAACTTTCAATAGAAATTGACGAAGCAATCAGCAGAATCTACTTGTGAGACTTCAAGTCTGTAGTAGTATGCTGTTGAAGTAACAAGTAGTAATATAAAACAGTAAAAATAATGAATAAGCCTCATGGCAGAAACCTTTTACAATATTATGTAGTTTCACAGAAAAATAGCTATATGTTGCAACCTTTGTAAAATCAGCAAATTCTGTGTGTGCTTACCTGGATAACCCAATGTTGATTATAGTTCCGGCCCTCAGAATTGATTTTGGGTTGTTGTATCCATTTCTCCTGCCTTGGCCGAGGAACTGCTCCTAATTGCCTCGAAAGTGGCTGACTACCTTGTGGTTCGAAACCAGTCCAATTCTGGGTAGGTCGGATAGGCCTTCCAGGTATTATAGATGGTCTAGGAGTTTTGAATGCAGAATAATTTACATCGTGTTGCAATTCTGGCATGGATTTCCGGTGGTCTATGGGGACTCTCATGTCAGTTTCCACTAAAGGTCTCCGAGGTTCCAAAGCATAATTTTGATACACATGTTGGAGCTCTGGCATGGATTTGCGATGGGCCAGAGGTATCCCGATATCTGAGTCTACAAGATTGTCTGATGACTGGAAGCTTCTTTTATAATCAACAGGTGGGAGATTTTCGTATTCATAAAAAGGGATTAATGGCCCAAGGATTGGTAAATCCTTCCTTATATCGTTTCTAGCCAATTCAGGCATTGATTTTCGACAATCTTTCGAACTGTCATAGTTATGCCCATGCCCCATTTTGTCGTATATGTTCTCTAATGAATGTCTGTTGTTCTGGAGGTGGGCTTTGGCTCTGCTTTCACGAAATAACATGTTGTCACATTGTCTTTCCAGTTCTCCCAGTTCCAACTGCCTTAGTTCTTGTTCGACCTTCAGAACTTCCGAATCTTCTTTTAAAAAATCTGAGGTTTGCTGAAAAATGAAAGAATGGAAGTTTCACACACGAAGTATGCGTATGTTTGAGAAAAAAAAACTTTTTTTAGCTTCCTGTATTTATTTCCTGCTACCCTCTCACTTTAGTATTAATAATAGTATTAATATTGTCAACAGTATTATTAGTATTAATAGTATCAACGGTAGTAGTAGTAAATATCACTAGAGTTTTTTCCAACACAAAACCGTTATTTTAATACCTCGACACGTGTTTCGATCACCAAGTGATCATTTTCAAGAGGAAGATCAATCTGATCTTCCTCTGGAGTTTTTTCCAATACCAAACCGTAATTTTAACACCTCGACACGTGTTTCGATCACCAAGTCATCTTCAAGAGGAAGATCAAACTGATCTTCCTCTTGAAGATGATCACTCGGTGATCGAAAAACGTGTCGAGGTGTTAAACGGTTTGGTGTTGGGAAAAAACTCCAGTAATATTCATTACTACACCACAGGTTTCAAACTGTGTATCATAAGCAGTATTAGTATTGATAATACCAATATATTTTGTGAAGAAGACTGTACTTCGACTTTTTAGCTTTTCTCCAAAAATCCATACATGAATTTGATTGTAAATCGATTGTTATACCAATATTGTGATTGTGAATAAGTGAACATTTTTATAGTGTAATAAATAATAATTTCATAATGGAAAACTACGAGAAGTTTTTTATTAGAATTACTTACTTCATGAAAATATGGTCTACCAAACTGTTCACTACCCAGCGACAGTTCGTAAGGAGAATCCTTTTTGATATTGAAAATGGCCGCAGGTATTTCCTTGTGAACATAATCAGCAGTATCTCTAAACTGTTCTTCCTTTTCTACTAATTCAATTATCTCTCTTTCCTTCTTAGTTATTTCGTCTTCCTCAGAAGTAATACTGTTTGTTTGCTGAAAAATTAATACAGTTAGGAATGAAAAAATAGATACAGATAGTGATTAACAAGTTTCAGGTTTTCATGAAATCTCTAAACTCAAATTTCCAGTTGAAAATGAATGTTATTTTCGTTTATGCTTCGAGTTACATTAAACTTTGACTTCCATATTAAAATTTCACTGTTTCACTCGAAATAGTTTGCTTTTTTCAGAAACAGTTTCTATTTTTCATAAATGCAACGAAAACTACGATTCATTACAGTACAAGATAAACATAATAATCACAATGTGAACCCCTAATTCCAAAGACATTATTAACTTTTCATAGTGCTTTGAAAGCCTCAATGAGACCTGAACAATACCATAGAAATTGAAGAACTAGAAAGTCATTAATATTCCTTCCATACAATTCAATGAGAAGTATCTACATTTTGTCTGACTACACTTCACCTTAAATGCCTGAGGAAAAATGGAAGTACTTGCCCATAGTCTAAATAAAACTAGAGATTTCAGAGTGCTGCTGAACAATTCAGATGGTCAGAACTAGCTTATTTAGAATCTCTAAAGAGGCAACGAATGTTGAGATCAGAACAACATATGAACAATACAATTAGAATCTCTTAAAAATTCGATTGAGTAATTTATACTTGGGTCTGAATTATTTATTAATATTTCTCAGGTGTTGGTTTACATTTGAAGGCATTTATTTAACTTGTGACTACCGCAATTTTATAGTTTATTGAAGTTTTCTATGTAATATCTACATATATAATAATGAAGCATATTTTAATGAATAATAAACACTCTTTTGTTATTATTGTTATTTTATAATTTTACCTTACCTCACTGGCTTGCCTTTCATGGCTGGGAACACTTGAATCCCCAACACTACTGCACCATGTATCACTAGACAACCGACCTCTATCTATGTCTAATCCAGAATCCTGACTCTCCACCTTACTCAGCACCCCACCTAGATGATCTTCGTGGATTTTCCGGTATAAGGACTTTTCCATTTTAGCTTCTCTCTGAAAAAAACTGTTCAGCTCTGGTGGTTTTTCCAAAACGATTTCTGTATCGACAATAGGTTCTTCTAAGCCTAGAAAACTCGAGCGTTTGATATGTATTTCTTTCTTGATCCTTTTTGTCGAGTTTTCGCGTTTCATGGGATCTGGGAAGTACTCTTCTTCATCTTTCGGTGGAGGAGGAGGTGGAGGTTTCACTTTCGGAGGTTCCCTAGTAGTGTTGAACCCTGCAAACTGGGAATCCATCACGAAGTTGTTAGTGATAAAGTCGACTGCCGGACTGAACCGTTTAAACTCTACGTTTTCATATATTACAGGCTTTGGTTTGATTACAGGCAGAGGTTCTGTAGCAGTAGTTACTTCTTCTTTTACAGTTCTTGGGTCAGGCAGATTTTCTGAGGAGTCTTTCTTCAACGATTCCAGGAGGTTGTTGGTGGAATCGATAAGCATTTGCTTGGAAAATGCTGCAATATTGTCTTCTTTGCGTCTTTTTTCAGGTTGTTCAACATTATTATTTTCAATCCTACAAAAATAAAACATATGGATTGAATCAACCTATAATAATCTATTGAAAAATGGTAAATAAAACTTTTTATGTTTTTTTACCACTAACTAACGTCAGTTACAAATACAAGTGGTAAACAGAAACATAGAAAGTTTCTTTCATTTCTCATTTTTCATGATGATCTCCTACCACGTAGCTACATCCATCAATTTACCATAATCTATTATTTAGTTTGAGAATGAGTCTATTTTCCTAATCCGAGTGGACCCCAAACAGATATCTTTTTAAAAATTATGTGTCAACCGTTACGATTTTTTCAAAATAAATTTTTACTTCATTTCATTCTATTGAATATTTTTGTTAGTTTTGATGAAATCCCGCGCCAAGACATTTCTCTGAAACATGTTGAAATGGGAAAAATCATAGAAAATGTAAAAACGAATGTCAAACTTATCAAAAACGATCTCAATATTAATAACTGTTGATTTGAATCGAGGAATTGTTTATGTTCAGAATGCAATTTTGAACATATTTGGTATGTTTGTTGTATGTATGCAAAATTCCTTCAAATCGACCAAAGTGAAACTTATTATTCACGTTGGTGTGTTGTCTTATGGGGGTGATGGTGATAAGGTCACCATTCAAATATATTATGAGTCAAAATAAATGAAAATTGTAGAGTCGGAATCAGCATACTCAAAACTCCTACGTACGAAATACTTTCGAAATATTCCAAAAAAGATTGGAAACGTGTTTTTCAAAAATGAAAGTAATTATAACTCCTAAACTGGCCATTTTCTCAATAAAACTCATACTATTGAAATCGCCGCGTCTTATTGCTGAGAAGCGGCCATGCCATTGAGCATGAATGAAAATAAAATTCACGTGTATAAGTTTCATTTTTCAGTGGCGTACATAGTACATTTTTTATTATAACAGTTTTCGGGCTGTTCCAAAATAATTTTCTGCCTATAGGGATATTTGTGGATGCTTAATCCGAATTCAACAACAACTTCCATTTATATTGACTCTCAATATATTTTTCATAAATAATTTACACTTTTAACCTCCGAAAATAAGCCTAAGGTAATGATAATTTTTTCTATGGTCAATTTGAAGGAATTTTGCATATACACCAACATTCCAAATATGTTCAGAATTGCAATTGGTCAAGCGCCAACCTCGTTTGATTTCTGTTGCTGGGTTTTGTGATAGTTCAGGTGATTTATATAGTTTTTTAACAGGAAATTCTTTGACAATTTGAAGTCTAACAAAAAAAAATTACAACTAGGCCTTCTATAGACGATAACTATTCTTACCGTATGCTCCTTATTTGGAACTGATCCATTTCAGCTTGGAACTGGGTAAGATCCTTTTCAAACTGCGTGAGAGTTTCTTCGTTGAGCCTATTGTTAACATTAGATGAAACATCATCAGTATCAGTTGGTTCGTCAGCTTGACTGACCGAACAAGATACGTCAGTTGTATGAATACCGCTATCGTCGCGATCTGAAGAAACAGCAGTAAATTCAGTTGAAGCTACAGACGGAGCATAGTTCTCGTCCGTGCAGTTGTTGATCATCAAGTTATCCAAATCCCTGTTGAACATGTTGAGTTTGTTCACGTAAAGTTCCGTTTCAGGGCTGAAACATCGATCTGAAGAGTCGCTTTTCCAGCTCGAGGTTTTCTTTGTTTCGAACTTAGAAACGCTGCTGGATTTGTCTAAGAGATAGCTGCTAATTTTGTTAGGGCTGACCTTTGGGGGGTTGTTATTAGTGGTGTCAGAGTCATTTTGCTTATTGAAGTTCAGTAGCCTCTGTTTCACAGAAACTTGTACCTCGCTCTTTTCCGTTGACTTACACCCTTGATCCGTCGACTGTCCCAGACTTTTCAACCTATCTTTGATACTCCTAGCGTTAACGAAGTCTTCGGACAGCCTTCGAGCAGTTGAATTTTCCAAGTGGTTGATTTCCACGTTTTTGTTTTCAAATAAACCCTTTCGTTTGGAGATTTCTCCTTTTGGTAATACAATGTCTGAAAGTTCTCTAGTTTTGTTCCTAGATTCATCTGAATTTATAGTCTGAATTCTAGTCCTGTAGTCCTGAATGGCTCCCTCGTAAGTATATTGCTTTGGTTCCTTGGGCTCTGAATAGGATTTCGTTTCGATTGATGAAACTGTTTTAGGTGGGACTTCGGGGTTTTTATTACCCAAGTTACGGCTAGTAACGTAGTTGCTGGTGTAGGTTTTCAAACAAATATTGTTATTATTGATAATTCTCGGTTCTTTTTGGGTTGTATTTGTTTCATCTTCGCTTTGACTTTGGTTTGATGCACTGGAGTTTTCCCTATTACTAGATGAATCGAAAGAATGATTGTCCTTTTCGTCCTGAAATACAAAAAAAAAAATAGAACGTGAAGAAAAGTCAATAAATGCAGCGAAAAACATACCAAAATGCTACAGCTATCATCAGTATCGACATCTTTGATGCTATTGGTCTTTGAACTGCTGCTGCCAATACCGTAATCGCTTAAGTCGTTTGAATCGTCTTCGTATAGAGGTATACTGAATTTATGTCTTCCTTTACTCCTGAAAAAAAATAATTTTCAATACTTTACCTAGAATACCTTAAATACAATCGGGATTTAGAAAACGTTTCAGGTGTATAACGGCCCTTTTGAATATCAGGTACTGATGATAAAATTTGAGCAACCAATAGAGGGTATTGTACAATTTTGATATTGCTGGATTTTATTAGAGCATTTGATATATTTAATCAGGAACTTTTGATTACAATTATTCATTATATAGTGGTATCAAAAAACTCATGAAAAATATTTCAAAATTATCTTTCGAATATTAGTATTCATGTCTCACTTGATATCAG
The DNA here is from genome assembly GCA_015342145.1 of Leptinotarsa rubiginosa. NCBI lineage: Eukaryota > Metazoa > Arthropoda > Insecta > Coleoptera > Chrysomelidae > Leptinotarsa > Leptinotarsa rubiginosa. The sequence goes on along the minus strand of WOGL01002233.1, from coordinate 581 downwards.
GACTCCTTCAGGGCTTTATATTGAGTCCCTTGTTTACTATTTATACCGCTGACATCTACGTCGACGACACCTATCTCTATTAATCATTTCCTACAGATGAAGATGAAAACTCTCGTGCATTTTTGAATCATGACCTTAATCAATTCATAACTTTTTCTACTGAACATTGTCTTATTATGAATGTAAATTAATCTAATATAATTTTATTTGGACTTATATTGAAAATAAATAATCCAAATTGAACCTTTTATCAATATAAAAATTAGTAATGCTCCTACAGAACTGGTAAACTTCGTGAAAAATCTAAGACTCTTCGTGGTTAATGATTTGAAGTTTCATAAACATGTAGATAATCTAATTAAAAATTATTTTCAGCAAGAGACATATACTTCCACTAATAAATCATGAAATTATAAAACAACAAACATTAATTGGCGCTCCAGGGCGACTTCATTGATTCCAGTGGCGCATTTGCTTTTTCAGCTGCAGGAAAACCCGGAAAAACCTGCAGCACGACATCATCTGAAGATCTTGATCTGCCAATGTCCTCTCTCTCATAAAACAAAATGTAGGGTGTCTCC
>WOGL01002232.1:0-10210 GCA_015342145.1 Leptinotarsa rubiginosa | reverse complement strand
TTGTTGGCGAAACGCGCGTCGAGTGCAAAAATATCAGTTTGGTGTTAGGGCAATTGATCTCTAAAAAAGTTATTCAATCTGAATTTTCTGATTTAAATCGTTTATATATGAGTTGAAGTCCAATTGATTTGCAAGGAAATGCGCGTTATATTTATTTGGAACATAAAATGCAGGTGTTTACAATAATTACCATAGAATTTTTCTTTGAGAGCATGTCTTCTTCAAAAAAAAAAAAATATGTTGACCATTTAAGGTACAATTGTTAATTTGTATATCTCTGAAACCATTATACAATCAGTTCATTGCCTCCAATGTAGTATGCAGCAAAATAATATGTTCAGAGTTTACTTGCAAGTCCAACATTAGAAAAATAATGTTCTAATACCTCCTGATGAGAGTGGTTGGCAAAAAGACAACTACTCCAAACCAATCAAGGTGATGCAACCTGCAGCTGTTTTCCAAAAATTTGTCACGTTTTCTTAGAATAAATAATTGATTCAAGTTTAACTTATACAGGGTCTTCCAGCGTCCAATGCATCCCGAAAGTCACTGTTACGACTTTAGCCAGACCATCACTGTCGACGACAAGCACTATAGGTCGATGATTAACAACTTATTTTGGCCTGCATTGGATAATCTGGACATCAACGACATGTGGTTTCAACAGTACACACAGCTCATGCCACATTGGATATTCTGCACGAGCAATTTGAGGGCATGGTCATCTCACGTGGAATAAACTGGCCACCGAGATCGTCCGATTTAACCCCGTTAGACTTTTTCTTGTGGGGTATTTTCAAGTCGCAGGTGTATGCGAATAAGACACAAACTACAGCGGTCCTCAAAGCCAACATAACTCATGCCGTCGGTCAAATTCGCCTGATTTATGCGCTCCACTCAGAGAAGTCGTGGCGGACATTTGAACGATGTTATATTACACACATAATGGCATCATCAGGTCTTTCGAACGAATAAAAAATTTCGATATCTCAAACACACATTGTTTTATTGAAATTTAATGATAGGAGACGCATCTACGATTTCTTTTAGACGCTTCAGTTCCATCGTTATTATATTCTTCAAAAACAATTAATTAATATACCAAGATTTTTTTTTCAAGAAAAAGTACTCTCGAAACAATTACTTTTATATGAACATTGAATTATAAAAATAACTTATTCACCTTCGAACTGTATTCCAAACATTCGTTATGGAATTGAATCAGATATAATACATAGGATTCCTACACAATATAGTACATGAAAAAGAAAAAATTCACTTACATGGAACACTGTTATCCTCAATGACAGACATTGATGTTTTGGAATATGTCACTTGCCTTATTGTCTTTTCAGCACCAATCCAGACAACATCGCAAGCACTAAATTAATGTCATCCAGATTGATGCTGAAGAGGCCATAAGGCAAGTGTCTTATTCCATAATAATGAACTACAACTACCCTAACCACCGCCTATCTTGCATTGGAAAAGGTGCTTTCTACTTCTGTTTTGAATTTTTCAATCACTTACCAGGAATTTTTAAAATAAATATAGGCTTCAAAAAAGAAATTTTTAAAGTTCTGTGTACGCTTGAGCCATACTCGTACAGCATACAAGATTTTCTGCAATCTAAGTCCACAAATAACCTAACAATAACTATACAGTTCTCATTTAAACTGCATCTCTGACATAAATGTAACTTTGACTTGCTTGTACATTTTCCTTTTTATGTATCTTAGCGCAATAAAGTATTGTTATTATTAATAAACATCGATGTCCGCCATTGAGGATGACAGTGTTCCATGTGTGTGAAATTTCAACTCTTTCATATACTAGTTATATAGCTAAGTTTCAATGTCATGGGTTTTTGTAGCTCCGCATCCACATTATTAAATAATATTCATAATGAACCGTGTTTGGAATGAACCATATCATTGTCTAGATTATGCATTAGGCCGTAGGTCAATATATAAAAACCACATCTACTTATAATTGTATGCTCATGGTCAGTGATAAGAAATATTTCAGTTTCTCTGCAATAAAGTATTTGATTTTTGAATGAAAAATTTACTGAAAATTCACTTGGTTTAGAGAAATCCAAATAATACATTCAAGATTATAATTCAAATTACCATGGCAAACAGTTGGCATAAATATCTGTCCATCATGGTATTAGCAATGGAAATCAGTTGTTTTCTAGAAAGTATTTACCATATCTTCAGTTATATCATATATTGTGTAGGAATTCTGTGAATGATGTCTGATTCAATTCCATAAAGAATGTTTGGAATACAAACTGAATAGGAAAAAGTGTTTTTGTGTAATTCAATGTTCATATAAAAGTAGTCGTTTCCAGTAACTTCTATGCATGATCTTCAATCTTTGCAAAGAATTTATTTTGATATCAATTGATTTTTTCTTTTCTTTGGAAGGTTCCCACATTTGTTTGTATAAAAATTAAAAGGTAGAAAGTCAAATTTGTTAGTCCAGTCTAAAAAGTGCGTAGAGTGCCACTAACGGTTTTTTTTCGAAATTGAAATAGAAAAACTTTGAGATGTTCGCTGAACTTAAAAACCTTCGTAAGTTATAATAATAATAATGTCAAAAGCTATGAAAATAATGTTTCGTTGGTTTGAAATAACTGATATACTGTTTGATTTATTATCATTGACTTGTTTGTTGATTCCTATGTATTGTATGTGTCGTTTATAGCCTGTGCTGTTTATTTATTGATATTTCGTATACCTACTTTTTATGCAACATATATGTTCTCATGTCTCCAAATGTATCTAACGTTTTCCTCTTATGAGCGAAATTATACACAGCAGTGAAAAATGTTCAAATTGTTTCCATCCAAGGAAAAACGCCCCACCCAAATTAAGATCTGTTCTTTCCAGGTCCATGAAGTTTGATTTGGTTAAACATTTAAAATCTGCTTGATCTACCAACATCAAAGATCTCCCATGCAGGTCAGAATCGCGAAAATGAGCGGTTTTGAAATGGAAACAAGATACGAGTTAGATTACTTTCCACGAACTTGATTCCGATAAGTAAATGTAAAGTAAAGCAATGTGAAGTATTTTGTGACTTGTTTCAACATCAGATCCCCAAATAGAGTTGACTGAAAAAATGTTGAGTCAAAAAAACCGTCGCATAAGCATCGCTCAGGAATTGTTGAATGACGTCTACGACGATCCGGATTTGCTTGAAAGGGTCATAACTGGTGACGAATCATGAGTATATGGTTATGACATCGAAACCAAAGTCCAATCCTCCCAATGTAAGAGCCAAGACCAAAATAAACACCCCAAGTTCGATCAAATGTCAAGGTTTTGTCCACTGTTTTTTCAATAACCGTGGAGTAGTGCATTAAGGAGTATTATTTTGAAGTTATAACAGATATCATTCACAGCAATATCATGACTGAAACAGTCATAGGATTTCACATTAAAAACGAGGTTTATCAATATTAAAAATCTATATTTTCACACAATTTGAACAAATAACAACATTATGGCAGTGGCTGATAACACTTTCCAACTCATCATTGAACGCATTGGATGAAATCAAATGGTCAAACAATTCCCTTTAGTTTTACAGAAGGATCAAAAATAAAATATGTAAAAATGCAATATATCTCCAGAAACAGCTTTTTTTCATACAAAAAGTCAACACAAACACAAAAACAGTTTAAAACTCGAACCAATTGAAATCATTTCAATAATCAGTCCAATCTTCTATGAATTAAAACAAACTTTCCTATTCGCGGAGAAGTGGGAAAATCCGTGTGAAAAATTTCGTGGGTCTGTTTATATCTGAAATGTAAAAAAAATCCTCAATAAATTTTGATATTATTTGATATCATATCATAATGCAAGCTCTATTCTCTATGGTCTCATAAGAAAAATAATTTTCCAAACAAACTATTTTATTCATGTTTATAGAAGTGATTTTATTATAGCTTTTTAATTTTTTTTCTGTTCATCAATCACATTGATGTTTCCTGAATACTATTTCATATTTCTTTTGTGTAATTTCATCACATTTTAATAAAACCCTAATAAAATTTTTCAAATATTGATAGAAAGTTCTCTTGCAACAGTTATTAATGAACCTAATTATTGGAAAAAGTTCCTTGGTATTCACTCCTCCATCTTTATACAAAACATTGTAGAAAACTTCCAGAGGAAAAAAGAAAAGCAATTGAATTAAAAAAAAAAAAATTGCAAAGATGTGTAGATCATGCATAGTTAATTACATATAGGTACACAATGGAAGAAGAGGCCTTCCAGAAAAAACTACTTTCACATGAACAATGAATTACATGAAAGAAAAAACAATCTCCTACCAAGTAATCATTTTTTTTTTCTATTCAGTTTATACTACAAACATACATTATGGATTCGAATCAGATATTATCCATGAGAATGCTACAAGAGAGTTACGATATAAAATTTCACTTACATAAAACACTATTATATATTCTCAAGTTTTGGAATAAGACAATTGTGGGAAAGAAAGGCTCTCTACTTCTCCATCTTCATACTTTCCTCCTTTCTTTGGAAGATTCCCACATTTTATTGTATAAAAAATGAGTAAATATACAATACCGTTTCTGGGACAAAATCCCACTCTTTCTTATGGCGCTTCATTTTGCAAAATTTCAGACCTCCGAGGGGAACCTTGTGGAACACCTAACCTTATTTATGATACAAAGTGACGTCATGTATAGAGACCGCTCCACCCCCTTCCATTGTCCTCCCCCGCTATGGTTCCCTTAGGGCTTCACCCCTGAACCCCCTTGTCGCGCACCAGTCACGTTGTTCCAGTTGTCATCGGCAGCTGGAAATTTCATGGGGAAATTAAATTAAAAAAAAGATCGGTATGAGAATTGGACCCAGGTCGTTGGCGTGGTAGGATTTGTCCCTAGCCTCGACACCAACGTGAGATGTTGGAAGTGAATGCGAACTAATGATACTGATGACGGTTGTTTTGTCGGCTGTCATAGGTGATTCGGGGAATATGAAGTAGGCGATTCCGTAGAATTTATGGGCAAGGAAAAAGCAAAGATGGTGCCAAGAGGTCACTAAGTCGTATTTTCGCTAAAAAAAGTCGCATCGTCACGTGCAGCACGTCAAATTGAAGGAAAAGGAATGTAGAATTCATCGACAAAGAAAAAAATTATTCTCTCCTAAAATATACCCATTTCAATTTAAGACACTTGTCTTATTACCTCATCAGCACCGTTCTGGATAATAAGTTTCCCGCATATTTTTCTATAAAGATAGAGAAGTGGAAGCCGAAAAACTTTTTCCCAAAAACTATATCCTACTGCTTACCTGCTCAAAATATCCCGTATGTTAGGTAGCAGAATATCAAAAAATATGATATGAGTAGGTAGGGTTCCATTAGGAGGATAATTTTGTCTCAGCCATCCATTAGGATTTTCATAAAATAAGTCTGCTTCGTCCACATAGTTATCAATTTTGTTGAAATTTGGCGTGCAGGTCAAAAATCTGGTAGTAACATTAACATGCAAATGACTGAAAACAAATATGAAATTTTGAATTTTGATTCAAAATAAACACTTCTCCCAAACACCAAAACTGCAACACACTTCTTGACGCGCGTTTCACCAACGAAGTTGGCCTTTTCAGTAGACGGTTTACTTCATCTCCTGAAGACGCCAACTTGGTGGGTGAAACAGGTTTGGAGAGGAATGTTGTAGTTCTGGTGTTTGGGATAAGTGATTGTTTTGGATTCATTCTATGCCACAGACTCCAGTTCTATTTTTCATTTCTTTGAATATTGAATGAATATAAAATAAGCCGTGATCTTGGATATTTTGTTACACTAGAAGACCTCCTAAAATATGATAGGGTAATATTCCATTTCTTTGAGTTACGTTGAACTGGTTGATGAGAAATATAAAATATTTTGACAAGAATTTAGAATGAATACAACCTAATTAAACATGAAATGTTTCGAAATGAAATCTCTAATTATTCATCTCTCCCAACTTATCTACATCGTAGGTTTTAGTAAACGCTTGCTCGCTTCAACAAAGGCATATGTGTTACTGCAGAAGATCACTCAAAGTAAAAGAAAAATCGCACTTTAAAAGCCTACTCGTCTGAAGGGCACGAATCAATCAAGGCCGTTCAAGGTTAAACCCAAAACACTACCCCAAAGTCACCTTATCTGCGTCGTTTGACGTTGGTCAAGGTCATTCAATGTCAAACACTTCTTCGAAGTCACCTTGACTACATCGTACGATGTAGGTAAAGGTCGCTTCAAAGTTGAAAGTGGTGGTGGAGGTATCGAAATCAGCTTAAACCAACTACTACAACAACTAGTAGCCGGGGAAGTAGTTATTTACCGGCAGACATTTGCCAGAACCTACTGTGTAGGTAGGTGGGAGAGATGAGATTTTATTTTAAAATGTTAATTTTCATAATACGTATGTATCTCTCCTTGATACAGTCTTTGGACTTGTTTTGATTTCTGTCATAAATAAAATATTAAAGCACATTTATGGGATTATCTTCATATCTTATTAACAAGCTAGGTGGTATATATTTTGAAAAATATAACATTGTTTACCTATACAAAGGTGTCGAATGGCATGGCATCAAGAATAATAAATTGGTATCATTTGGATTTTTCACCGATATGCGCTTTAGTGCATCCATGACATCAAGGGTTCCTCGTTGGTGAATCATACTCAGGTACCACATTGGTACTATATTTCCAGCAAAAATAACTATTGCCACAAACCACACTGCAGTTCTGAAAAAAATACTTTGGGTTACTTTTTGATTGATATAACTGTTAAATTGTGAATATAAAATTATGACTTTACATACCTATTAAATTTGACCAGCCGACCACTAAAAATCATTAATAACAATTTATGGGAGTATCATCCATAAAGGTTGAAAAAACACTAGTTGTGCAGTAAAGCGAGGTTTTGATGGCATACAGCATAAAACTAATACAAACGGTAAGTAATACCAAAAACCAAGGGTAACTAATTTATGTGAAAAATTCCAGTATCGAGTTCCAGTATTTATATGTGTTAACAAACCATGTAATATCTATATGAGTCTCAATAATGAGCAAAGCTCAATTGGATTACTATTCGATTGCTTCATGAATTACTAATCAACCATGAATTATTCCTAGGAAAATTGTAACAAGCAAAAGGTAGGGAAGTAACAAATGTGTATTAACCGCTAATGAAGGGTTAGATTATCTAATTGTTGTCGTCAGTCTTCAGTCAAATGAGTAAGCTACTAAGGGATTCAGAATATATTGAAACCGCTTGCTAGACAAATACACAGATGACATCGAATTTTTTCTGTTCTTATATTATAAAGATTCGATTTAATGTACTCACTTGCTAGCTTTTCTGCTCCATGCTGACAAAAATCTGGATGATATGTAAAATATCAAAGGTAACAGTGACAGAATAAATCTAAACTCCTTGTGTGGCAATAAACTGAAAATGGAACAAATACAATTAACTTCATTACCCATCAACCACTATTGAAAATTCATACAATGAAATATGCTTTACTGTTCAATAATGTGCACATCTCAATGACAGGGTCTTTAAAATGCTATTAGTCAACCATTAACAAAGTTTTTAAACAGAAACATTAAACTGGTAAAAGTATTGAAAGAACTCACAAAATACCTTAAAGAAATACAAAATATAATCCTTTTTAATAAAATTTGATTCAATTATATAATTCGAGGGCGATACAACGAATACAGCGGTCATAAAAATTTTCGGTACCATTTTTATAGTATGATTTGTCTTTAGCCTCAGAATAAGCCTCAGTTTCCACGATTACTTCTTCATCGGCACTGAATTTCTTTCCAGCGAGCATTCTCTTGAAGCCCGAGAACAGGAAAATTTCGCTGGGGCCCAGATCTGGAGAACACAGTGGATGTGGAAGCAATTCGAAGCCCAATTCATGCAATTAAGCCATCGTTTTCATTGATTTGTAACACAGTACATTGTCTTGATGAAAAACAGTACTTTCTTCTTTCTCAAACGCTCCAATAACGCTATGTTATAGTCCCTGTTGATGGTTTTCTCTTTTCAAGATAGTTGATATACCACGCGCCTCCCAAAATACTGATACCATAACCTTACCAGCCGACCGTTGCATCTTTGCACGCTTTGGAGTTGGAGAATTCCACTCAGATGGCGATCGTTTTGATTCTGGTGTGAAATGAAGAAGCCATGTTTCATCTATTGTCTCATATTGAAGCATAAATTCGGATTTTCTATGGTGGAATAGCTTCAAACACTTTGAACAGAGCTTTCGCATACCCAAATATTCATGCACAACATATCCAACAAGTTCCTTTGATATCTCTAGAGCTCAGCTATCTCTATCAACTTCACTTTGCGGTCATCCAAAATTATTTTGTGGACTTTGGGGCGTCCACTGCGTGCATCGTCCTCGGTGTTCATTTCACCTCGTTTAAACTTAGCAAACCACTCAACGGTTGATTTTCCTGGTGCAAAGTCCGAATAATTTTAACAAGCCACACCTTGGCTTCAACAGTATTTTTTTTCAACAAAAAGCAACGCTTTATCAACACGAAAATTATTCTCATTCATTTTCTTCAAACTAACAAAAGTTGCTTCACTCAAAATGTTCTATCCTACAAACTAATAGTCCGATAGCTGTGAAATATGTGCACGTGTCTTTTGTAGGTTAGGATTAACTGAAAATCATATGTATTTAATTTGAGTACTGATTCTTTATTTGTTATCTATCTTGTAAATCATTTTTAAATTCAAATTTAATGCTGCTTTCATATTGTTTACTCTCTTTGCACACTAATTTGTACTAACTGTTTATGACTTGCCACAAATGTATATTCATAACGTGATCAAATAAAAATCTATCTATCTATTTTATAATCATTTTGAATGAACAGAATTACCTGTAGACTATCAATGCAAAAATAATAGTTCCTAACATGGCTAACTCGTTTTGATGAACTCTTCTGTTTTTCAGAGTCACGAAGGAAGCCGTTAGGAATGGTAGTAACTGTATTCCAAGAATTGCAGGAATTCCACTAGACAAATACCAGTGCCATGGCTGCGTACCGTAAAAAGATCCAATGTCCTCGATCAAATTGAACTTCAGAAACTCATATACTGTTACGATGAACGTTCCGTGAGCTAAGCTATCAAGAAGAATGGATAGAGATAATACTATTAACCTAGAAAAAAATAAGAATATTTACTTTTATTCAGCAAATATGAAAATTTACTTTCTTGAGTATATATAAAGCTAACAGAGGAGGTTTGTGAGTGAATCAAGTTAAAAACTGAAAAATGGCATTATAGTTTTTAAATCATATTTCTGCTACTCCTGCTATTCTTACTAATTGTTATTGTATTAACTCACCCGATTGGTAAATAACGACTTGATAGCAGAGTCAATACGGACTTTTTCTGAATCATCAAATGATACACACATAGAGGTGTCCATATTATTGCACTGGTGGGCCTTATAACAAACAATAAAGAAATAATCCAGAGGAAGTTGAAATTATTTTCTGAAAATTAATGTTCATATATGTAGAAAATTATAGACGACAAATTAAAACAATTTTTCAAAACGGACATGAAAATATCTGATCTCTATTATATGCAAGTGCAATTAGCTCAAAAACGAAGTCAGCAATGCAAAAAAATTACTGACAATTTTCTTTCGGAATTTAATCAATCTTGTTCATAACAATTTTTCTCTTAAAATTGAAAATAAACGAGTTGAAAACATTCATCCCCTCTTTTCGGGTATAAATAAAAAAAATATCAATCCTAGGAAAAAAACTATAAGAATCAAAATTGCAAGAAATTTAATTATAAACAACTTTTGTGATAACAATTTTTCGTGTAAAATTGAAAATAAACGAGTTATTCGATAAACAAAAATTAACCATTAAATACAAGATGGAGAATGACGCAACGGGTCTGGTACACCAAGAACTGAATCCCAATTCGACTGGGCTATTTGGAAAATGTACAATCTAACGAACTTCATACTGGGCTATTAAATTTTATGATAGATATTAGTTCATTCATATAATTCTATATTGAAATATGACAGATGAATGAAATATAACAAGTTGAATTTTCATGATGTTTCAATGAGATGTATACACCAGTTTTGCATGT
>WOGL01002231.1:0-10211 GCA_015342145.1 Leptinotarsa rubiginosa | reverse complement strand
AGCTGAAAAAGCAAATGCGCCACTGGAATCAAAGAAGTCGCCCCGGAGCGCCAATTAATTTTTATTGTTGTTTTTATTTTACCACTTTATTGAAATGAAACTTTATTCAACAATAAAAAAAAAAAAATAAAATAAAATAAAATAAAATATTTTCAAGTAAATTTCAGAAATTGAACAAATCATGTTTTGAATTGAATAAAAATATTTAGATTTTATTTCATTGGAAAATTGTTCAATGTCATTGGGTTCCATTATTTTTTTGTAAAATATAGATTTTCTGGAAAATGCAGGTTTTAGATTTTTTGTCAACAGATACTCGAGCTGTTTTGTTTGATGATCAGGTACATGATGTTTTATGAATTTCATAGTGAAATGTTTTTTATTCTTTATAAGGGACAGCAAAAAGGTGTGTACTTTCAATTTATAAATAGGACTGATGTTGAGTAATCGCTTTGGTTTGCATAGGTTCAGAGAAAGGTAAATGAAAATTCATTTTGAGTCTTTATTTTGTAAATTCTTTGACGGTTTCCAAGATATATTTGTGTCAGTTCCTCATATACGAACGGGATACTGGAATTTTGAATGAATGAGAAGTGAAATAACTTCAGATGTTTAAGACACCATTGCCAAACAACTCGATTTAATGAGAAACAAATTTGAAAATTTGAATTTTTTTCAATTCACATATATTTTAGTTTTTCTTTTTGAATGTAATTTTTCACTTCAATTTTCTCAGAAATCTTAATAGTGAAATAGTATTTTTAGTTTCACAAAGAAAATTGGCATTGAAATTTTTATTTGTCAGAAGTTGGAATTTCCAATTCTCATGAATACATACATATTTTACAAAAATTTTAGCATTACTCACCTTTCACCACTTCCAGATTAGCCTCTTCCTTGTTCAACACCTTGCTCTTTTCGGTTTCTTCATGGGCTTTTACTTCTTGATGATATCTATTTTTAACTGCCTTCAGTTCCAAATCCAGACCTGCACATTCTTTCTCTAGATAAGATACCTTTTCCGTCAGTTGGGTGTTGTCAGCAGCTGTCTGCATCTCTTTCTGGCTCAACCGTTCCATTTCAGCATTAAGACTTTGGAGCTTATTTTCCAGTACCAGTTGCTGGTCAGTAACCTGCTCCAAAATATGACTCAGAAACACAAGTAAAATAAGGTACTGTCACATATGAGCATTATTTTATAGCAAATAAGTGACGACGCTATGTTCACTGACATTTCTATTAGTGTTGCGACAGAACTGATGTACCTTACTATCAAACTTGGTAATTCGATGCACTGGAGTGATTGGGGAAAAATTGACTATCTCACTACAGACTCAATGGAAACCACAAGATTAGTCATTACCAAGAGACATATAAAGAAATACGTGGGTCTGATTGAGACCTAAAAAAATCTCAATACTGATAGGAAGTTTTGTTATTGCCTGCCGACAAAGGAAATGCCACCGTCGCAATGAACACCAAGGATTATAATGAGAGAATTGTCGTCTTACTTAGTTGGAATCCAACCTCCGGGAATTTCAGAAAAACGAATCTTCTTATCCGTTCTTCAAGTCTATTGAAAACACTTTCCCAACACCAAAACAAAAACTAGGGTCTCTTGACAAGCGCTTCGCTAATCAATTAGCGTCCTCAGGAGATCATTATGACTGAGGACGCTAACTCGATTAGTGTTTTCAATAGATTCATTTTACGACAGAGGTTCAAGTGCTTGACCATCCTACTGCAGCCGTTCATAGAAAAAACAGATTTATTTATTGGAGACTCAGGACAGTTTATCGAAAAGATTAGAGATATGAAGTTAGCTCCTTGTACATGATGGTTCCGATCAAGGAAACGATATGGCTAATTGGCAAAGATATAACCGCCCTCTTCGTATATCATCAACTTTTTCTTGGAAAAGAACAAACGGCCTTCAAACTATAATGTTGGCTGCGTTATGTTTATGATGTGTTCGTGGTATGACAAGACACTAAACAATTTTCTATTATATCTAAACTCTCTCCACCCAAAAATCCAATTCACTGTAGCCTATAGTCGAGCCATACTAACATGGCCAGTACTGTCAAGTCATTTTCACGCATAGCAGTATATTTTATGTCAAACAAAATAGTAGACTGATACAAAAAACAGTTACAGATACATACTACATACATGGTAATTTCCATTCTTTACAGTCATTTGATTGATATAAAAAGTAAACTGAAGCATCAGTAGATTTCAACTCTCAGTCAGCAGAACAGTGGTTCGACAGTCAAAAGAGGAGATCTATTGCAAAAACAGTAGACCTGACAACTTTGAACAAAGCCCTTCTCTGGTGAGATTTCTCCTTCATCTGTAGTGCATTGATTCGCAATATTCCGCAAACTAATTCTTCTCGCTTGATAACACTGTGATGGATAAATTAAAAGGGATATTTTTAGGAGAGATTAATTTTTGGGAAAGAGAGGTTTCATTTCTTTTACGACAACAATTATTCATGCACACTTGATAACAGATGTCATAACTTCAATTGTCTTTGCACACACCATGAAAACTGTCATTATCTAACAAAACAAACGTCGTCGAATTTGTTTAGTCTTAATTTTAAAATTGTTTCAAGTTATTCTACTATTCCAGGCTGCACTAATCCAACAAATCAAAAATCATGGAAACAATCCAGCCGTTCACATGTTTTCATAAAATTGGAATAATTAAATTTGCACTGACAATTTCGTTTTTATAAGGTCTGAGTCTGTATTTATCACACTGCAAAGTTTGAAAAGGGGAACCAGTTAATAAATTCAGATAATTCATTTGGTTATTTTCAATAAATAATTCCATTTCATTTACACTAATTTGAAGCAAGAAAATCACATTGAAATTATTTCTGACATATATTTTCTTCTGGTATTCAATTAATGTAAAACCTAAAATATAGGGTATCATGATGTTTTATCATTTTTTGAAATCGTTAATGATAATTTGAAAACGCCATAAAGTTTCAAATGACATCGAAGATCATCGAAACCACATGAAAAGTGATAACTTACCAGTAGAAATTACCTACTAATAGGCAAATGTACAGTGTACAATTTTCATTATTCCTCCATGCCTGAAGAAAGTAAAATGAAGATAAATTGATATTTCTTTACAAAGATGCTCTTGACAATTATAAACTCGAATTGGCTCAAAATAAATGATCCTTGTTGATATAAAAAACAAATTTTTGAAAGCCACAGGAATTTATGAGCTTTGCATATAGAGGTCACTTTTCCGTATTTTTTTTTCTATTTTCCTGATCCACTTTTTTGTACAAAGTTTGGTTAGGAAAGATCCCTGTCATAATTAATATCTAACTTTATGAAAGCCTTACACGAATTTTTGACAAATTCATCACCTCCCCCCGAGTCGTTTTCACTTCCCCAAGATCGCCATGTACACCACTTTCTATTGACGGAAACTCATTTTCTACTTCAGTACTATAAAAATATATTTTCAAGAGGTATCAAATGACCTAAAAATTCAACATGGGCTTGCAGTCCATAAGTTTATGAGAGCAACCATGGAAAATATATTATCACAGGCTTTTGATGTGTTGGTAAGTTTGAGATAAGTTTAACAAAAAATTTAGAAATTTCAAGTTAATAAAACAATGTGATGTGAAGAATATATAGTATAATATTTACATATTTTTTGTGTACATAGGAATATAATTTCTTTAAATAAAAATTTAGTTTTCATTATTTTTTTATTTGTGGATAACGTTATAATATATGTACAAAGAACACCTTTATAGAGTAAGGGACACGTCAATTAATGAAATTTGAAATAAATGAATGTGAAAAATAATCCTCGGTATAAAATAGAAAAATGGGAAATGATTTTGATAAATATCCATTTAAACGATGAATCAGGTTTACTATATAGACATCTGACATCTTATAGACCGATCAACCATAACATACCTGGGATCTTGCTTTCTTCTCTTGTGTCAACTGATCTTGCAAGGTGGTTACTTCTGACTGGAGAGCATCTCGTTGACTTTGTAGGGACTGCAGCAATGACTGGTATTCGGTCACTCTATGCTCCGAATTTGATTTTGCTATTGTCAGTTCATTAGCTTGTTTTCTCAACTTTTGACAATTTTCCGTTTCACCTTTTAGTTTCTCTTGCATCTCATTCACCTAAAAAACAATGTATATGTGACATAGTTGAAGAAAGGATAGTCGATACAGGGAATTATATTCCATAAGTACATTTATAATAAATTAAACAAAAGTCTGAAAACATAAAACAGGAAGTACTCACGACAACAAAACTTTAATAAAGGTAGATGTTAAGAAGAAAGATATCTGAATATTTTACCTAGCAAGACCAAACCAATCATTTATTTTGGATTCTGGTTTCATCTAGATGCCTTAAAGTATAGGTTTCAAAGACCAAAAGCGATTTATCATTTAACAGTCGATGTCAAAATTTGGCTTTTCAACATATTGCCCCGAGGACATGAGGGAGGCTTGAGTTTTTTTTCGATCCCATAGACAGTGCGATCGTAAGGAGACATGCCCGGCTATTGAATAACGAGACTGCGCGCCTAGAGGACGAACTAGAGGGGTGGGTAAAAAACGAGTAGTCCGTTGGATATCTGGAAATCTTCTCTATTCACGTACCAAAACATGTTTCTGTCACTATTATAGTATTTGTGCAATAGCGGTTTGAACAAACATGTTTTTTTCTCGTTCCGAAAACCATGTGTGATGAAAAACAGGAGCAACGTATCAATCTCAAATTTCTCGTTAAATAAAAAAAAAACTCTTGAGTGATATAAATTGTTGCAAGATGCCTATGGGACAATTCTCTATCTCGTGATCGTGTTTTTGGGTGGTGTAAGCACTTCAGTGAAGGCCGAGAA
This sequence comes from Leptinotarsa rubiginosa, assembly GCA_015342145.1. Classification (NCBI taxonomy): domain Eukaryota; kingdom Metazoa; phylum Arthropoda; class Insecta; order Coleoptera; family Chrysomelidae; genus Leptinotarsa; species Leptinotarsa rubiginosa. The sequence continues at coordinate 5,299 of WOGL01002231.1, read as the reverse complement.
AGCAAGGGTGTCCAAATCAAAATTTAAGGCAATGTTGATCGTTTTTTTTTACATTAATGGTATCGTGATGACTGAATGGGTTCCAGAGTGTCAGACTGTCAATCAGTTTTGGCAACACTGCGAGAACGAGTTCATAAGAAACGGCCCGAGTTGTGGAAGAATATCTCGTGCATTTTGCACCAGGACAACGCACCTGCCCATAATGAGCTATCTGTAAAGCTGTATTTGGCCGATAAACGCACTCCAGTGCTCGAACACGCGCCTTACTCGCCATATTTGGCACCGTGCGACTTTTTTTGGTTCCGAAGATAAAATCTGCTTTGAAAGGGACCCGATTTGAGTCGATGGAAGCAGTAAAGCAAAAATCGGCAGATCTCCTGAAGGCCCTCATCAAAGAAGTCTTCCACTGATTCGAAAAGGTGTGGCGAGGGGAGGGGATTATATTGAAGGGGAGCATTCGAATGTAGAATAATTTTCATAATAAAATCCTTTTTCGTAACCAGTCTTGTTATTTAATAGCCAGACCTCGTACATGCACAATACTATGAACCATCACCAACTTTATTTTTCACTAATTATATAGTAATTGAAGCTTTGCAAAGTCTGGAGTTGAATTAGAATCCACGTTCTGATGATATTTGATATACTTTGAGTAGGAAATATGAATAAGGAAATTCCAAGATATGAAAAGGGAAATATTATGTGATGGAACTGGTCAATACTTTATGGAAGTATAACTTCAATGTAAGATTTTAGTGAAAATTTCTTACTTACTTAAATAAGAAGAGGGAGATAAGCAATTACCTGAAAAGTTGTTAATCATGCAGGTGCACAGAAAATATCCTTGTAATGACATGCAATACATGTTTGTCATTGAACAATAACACTATTACAAATATTTAGCACATGGACATAAAATCATAAAGACAGAAAACCAACCAATAGCATATACCTCAAGTTTGATAAATTCTTTGAGAAAATATCTCACCAAACTAATGAATCTGAGTACATCTACCCCAAGTAATGAGAATTCTTGAAGAATTGTTCTTCTCAAGTCAGAATCAACAAACAGCACACTTACAAAAAACTCGAGAATTCAAGTACTACCAGAATCCGCACTAGAGTCACTAAAACTAACCGAAATGATTGAAAGACATACAACCGAGTTTGAAAGTAGATCACAAAGAATTACAATTTGTACCAACTCAAATTATCTAGAGTCTAGAGGAACAAACTGTTGAACTCTCGAGTATCATTATTGACGACAAACTGACCTGACACTAACACATTGACCTACTCAATAGAAGACTATCCAGCATAACCTTTGTAATTTGTCAGCTGAAACACCTAAATAGCTTGTCCACCCTGAAGATTCGCTTTTTCAATCGTAACTACTCAATTATGAAGTGAAATATGGGGAAATTCTTCTAGGGCAGCAAGCATTTTCAGTAAACAAAAAATCCTTATGTTCCACAAAATAGTGCCACAACCCTGTAGTGCTACAAATACAAGTTAATGTGTAAAGTGGTTAATAAATCTATCTAATACTTATATGTTAGAAGCAAATCTACTTGAAAAATATTTATTCATATACATTTGTGACCTGAATGAAAAATGACAGCTGAAGAATGAAGAAGAATAAAAATGAAATGTTTTCTACTGACTATAACTCCAATAATGAACCAAAATCATAAAAAAGTATCTAATATTAGTTTCAGACACTTGTATTAATAATTACTTTTTTCAGGAAACAGACAGGTTCTCTAAATTCAGGTCTTCCAAATTACATAACATACATACCTGCTTCTCTAGTAATTGAATTTTATCATTGTGTTGCTGATTATTATTCATTTCCCTCGTTCTTTTAGTCTGTTCCTCTTCAAATCTCTTTTTTAATTCAGCCAAATACTTTTCCGTATTCTTCCGCAAATCGCTTTCATATTCAGCCTTCCTCTGAACTTCCTTGTAATTGTGTCTGAGAATCGTCAAATCCTTTTCATACCTTGTAACTTCTTCCCTGACATCACTTTCTCGTTGAGCAATGACTTCTAGCTGAACCAGTAATTGTCGTTGTTTTTCTTCTAGTGTTTCTACATTAAGTTTTTCCTGCTCTAATAGCAGTTCTAATTTTACAATTTGAGCATTAGAGTTTTTGCTGTCGGCCTGCATATTCTGCTTGCCATCCACCCTATCCGAAGATAGTAATTGGTAGTCGGAATTGTACGTAAATCCTATAAAAGGTAAATGGTTACCAACAAAAGTATTAGGCACAGGAAAAGTCTCCTCAGGAGTTTCATCTTTTTCATAATCGTCAAAGTTGCTTGTGTCATCATCGCTCGTAAGTTCCGGCACTACGGGAGGTGCCATGTCACGCAAATTTTCAAATGTCCACTGTTCATTGTTTATAAAAAAAGGGTGCGACTTTATTTCATCTACACTATTTCTGCCTAAGCGTTTATTTCTATCACATAATAGACCCTGTATGAGCGTTTTTGCTTCATTGGATATTTCCACTTCTTCGGGGAATGACAGATTGTTTTCATGGTACATTATTTTGTTGTNAAAAAAAAATCAGAATGTTACGTACAATAAAATTTTCAAAGGCCTGAAGAGTTATTTCTTGATTAATTTCAGGAAGAAATTAAGGGATATTCTGATTGATAAAGCCTATTATGATTTTAATGAGTTTTAAAAGAACCACTCATTTTATGAATTGTAGGAAATACTTGTAGTATTTTTAAGGGAATTTTAAATTTGCATGTTACCTATTCGTTTTACTACAATGGACGTGACATTACTCAATTTTATATAGATGATATTTTAGTAATTAAATTTATATTGTTACCAAAGCTGAATTAACGTTTGTCAACCAGAAATTGTTTTCTTACAACAACAAATGTATTTATCTTTGTCTCTAAATATCCCAGAAATCGTTAAGGTTACTCAAAACAGTAATTTTTGATAAGTTATTTGATATTTCAACTGTAAAAAACTCAAAACCTACAGTCTTACCCAACCTGTGGATTTATATCAAATTGAATTTAATAATACAATATGCTCTCAGGTATCAAATTTATCTGGCAATTTTTTCTGTAGATATTTAAATGTACACTCATTAAAAATGAATATGATTTCAAATTAATACTATTTATTCAATTACGAATAAAAGTTATCCAACCTCCCAAAGGAGGTTCCACTGATGATCCAAACAAATCCTGTCAAAGCTATCAAAAATAATTGAGAAATTGGTGAATTGCAGGGTTTCCAATATTTTGGAAAGATGTTAAATTTCAGCTATCCTTCCAATAATTATAAAACACTAGATGCCACATTTCTTGACCTTCCCAAGGTTTTTGACTGCATAAGTCATATAATTCTGCTGCAAGAGCTCTCTCAATTTGAGTTTCAGGCTGAAGATCTTGACTGGATCAGCTCTGGATCTAATTATTTTCCTTTCATTCATTAATGATATAGTCAGTTCAATATTGATGGACGATTCACATTGTTTGCATATAATGCTATAATTCTCGCAATATTGCAAAAATGAAAATTTGGTATGATGTGAACTTGCTTAATGCTGAATATTTCCAAAACAAACCAAACAAATTAACAGATTCTTTATTATTTTTAGTGCTGTAATATTGTTACATAAATATCTGGAAGGAATAAATAATTGCTTCAACATTTACTTCAAATTTCTGAATTTTCAAGTTTTTGTCTCATTATTCAACTAACCTGATAGTTATTCACCACTAGTTTTATATGAAACTTGTTCACTTATTATATCAAAAATATTACTGGAGTCAAAAGTGTTTAAATTAAATTGAAAGGGGTATAATTTTAAGAGAGAATAATTTTTGGAAAAGAAAGGTTTTGTTTTTCCAGTGCTGGGGGTTAAATGAAGAAAAAACATGTAAAATATGTGGGCTCCTTAAATAACTTAATAACTTGTTGGGACCATAGTCGGTCGGGTTGAATTGGGTGGTTTGCTCCACTGACTCAATTGACCACTGTGTGAACCAGTGGTTCAAGCAATGAGGTAGGACATTCGATTTTCACTTCCTATCGTCCAACCTGTGCTAGGATGCACACATTAAAAGGTAAGACCTCGTTAGTCCTTAGCTCGCACAAGTTTCGACTTTTGAGAGTGGGCGTTATGGGGGATCGACAGTTGTTTAACGAAAAATCAGATTTAAAACAGATTTTTTTGAAACACTCACCCTTTCCATGACTTTGAAGTACTTCTGGAGATATATAATCAGGTGTACCAACAACATTATTGGATCTGACGAGACCATCTTCATCCATCCGCATACAAGTACCAAAATCGGCCAACTTCAAATGACCATATTTGTCCAATAACATATTGTCCGGTTTGACATCCCTGTGAACGAATCCCATAGAGTGGATGACATCCAAGGCAAGAACAACTTCCATTGTGTAAAATTTGGCCCACGTTTCAGGTATGTCATAATTTGACATGAGGTTTACAATATCACCACCAGGCATGTAGTCCATAACCATATATAAATGTTTAGCATCCTACAAAACAAGTAACAATCAGATTTTTATTGAATTTTTCAACTTTCAAACATAATAGTTGAAGAACTTGGCTGCAATCTATATTATGATTAAAATACTCACAGATCATATTAGTGACAGATAATTCCAGTAGTTGGTTTGATTTCAAAGATTTTAACAATGAGTGTGTGTCGAACATGATTAAATTATTTATATTGAATGACTTCACAATTCATTTATTTATACGTTATAATACATTCTCTTTCGAAATAAATTGATGGATGTAGCCATTACTACTTGGTAGATCATCACGAAAAATGAGAATTTACACTTTCTATGTTTTTATACCATTTTCATTTGTGACTAACATTACTGCAGTTTTGTCCTACAAGAACATTTTCAAACGAATACAATTGTATTCATATTAGTGAATATTAGTCACCAATGATGTCCTAAATTTAAATTGAATGCATGTATGTTTGAAAATCTTACATGTGTTAGTGTATTAATACACAATATATCTCCTCACATATGTGTCATGAATATCAACAGAATACACCTGGTTTATGTTTATAGAAATTTGAATTTTTAAAATGTATTTACCGAGTATCAGCCCGGTAAGATTTTGTTCTATATAATCGTAACTCCGGCAGAAAAAGCCTAAATTTTTATATTGATATCCTTAGTTTAGTATATTTGAACAGCTGATTTTTAAAAGGCTCCTAAGCCACTTTTTTACTTCGAGAAAGACTTTCTGAGCCTACCCTTAGAGAAACTG
>WOGL01002230.1:0-11194 GCA_015342145.1 Leptinotarsa rubiginosa | reverse complement strand
TATGGGGCTAGTGGACACATCTCTATGCAGGATGTGTGGTCAGGAAGATGAGACTGTCAGGCATGTTCTATGCGACTGCCCTAAGTTATCGTCAATAAGAGAGTGTGTGTTCGGCGAGTCTTGACCTACACCTGCCGATATAAAGAAGATGTCTCCCAGTGACCTGTCCACCTTCCTGGAAAGGACAGGATGAACGATGACCTAGGAGGACAACTTCTCGGGAGGATGTACAATGGGTCACATGTGGCCTAAGTGCTGTGGGCTTACACTCACCCTCCCTACTCTACAGAACAGACAGAATGTATGTTGAAATAAAAAATAATTCGGTAGGTCCTAGGTAGCAGTCATTACACCACTCTTTTCAGCAATCTATGGTATTGATCAGACGAAAAAATAATAAAATCGTTGGGCGTAGCGTAACCTGAGTAAGTATGTAAATACTTCGCCCAACGATTTTAATATTTTTTTATCTTATCATTACCGTAGATTGCTGACGAAAGTGGTGTGTTGACTGCTACCTAGGACCTTCAAATTAATTTTTACTTTTTAGTACATTTTTCAAAAAAATCGTTCAACATGAAATTTTTTTTTACTTATTTTATTTTCAAGTTTTTAATTTTTATCCACCCTAATGCCACACAGTTCTCGGCACGTTTTCTCGTTTACATAACTTGAGTGGTGTATCGCTAACGACGTATCATTTTTAGCCACCCTAACGCCATACAGTCCTTGACACGATACAAAATCTTGACTTGGGTGGGAGATCCATGCTTGTATCCCGATTCTGAGTTGACAAAGTTCTTTGCATGGGTTATATTGGATTTGCATCTTTTTCATAGTGTCAAGCCCTGTTATTTGATACCCATATTGAGGTAGTTGTGAAGTAATATGTAATCCGCCATTTTATAGCTGCGGCCATCTTGAATTTGCATCTTTTCAAAGTGTACTACTATTCTACTAGTCAAGCCCTGTCATTTGATACCCATATTGAGGTAGTTGTGAAAAAATATATAATTCTCCATTTTGTAGTTGCGGCCATCTTGGATTTACAGTGATACAGAATGTATTAAATTGTATTTTATATAAATGTGTGTACCAAATATCAGATCAATCTGTCAACAGGAAGGGGGTCTAACTTCAACTACTAATTTTGACCCAAATAAGTAAATAAATAAACAAGGGCAACGTAAATAAAACCGTTCAACAAGAATAAGTTAGGTATCTACAAGCAAACATGTGGCTCATGCCTAAAAGTTTATATAGTAAGAACATGCAGAGCAGGATTTTCAACACAAGAATTTCAAAAAACAAAAGCAGTTCTGAATTAAAGAAAACTAATTCCACCTTTTCTCTTCACCTTTCAGAGAACAACTATGATTTTGGCTGGAACTACGACATATTACATACAGAAAATAAATGATAAAAATCAAAACCACTTGAATCCCTGGAAATCAGTAAATGAAAACAATCAGATTACCTATCAAATGACCAACAAGAAGTTAATCCTTCACATTTATTATTTGATATGATTGAAATTTACTAAAATTATTCGTTATTCACCACCTATTCCTAAAATTTGTCTGCTCTTCTAGAATTTATCGAAATCAATCAGTTATTGTATTATAACTACTTATTCTCAAAATCTATGTGTCTAACTAGAATTAATAATTGGTGATTAAGTTCAGTAATTTGTATAAAATGTATCGTAAAATAGTTTGATGTACCACTTCAACTGAATAAGCTAGTGTGTTGTGAAACGTGTCTTGAATGCAGTATGTGTCTTGAATAAATTTCATAGTGAGAAAATTGTTAAATTATTATCATGGATACTTTTTCAATACGGTACAGTTGAAATCTAGAAAGGCTCTCTAACCAAATTCCTATTTAAGAAATAAAAATATAATATCAGATGATATACCTATGCATATAACTTTTTTCCAGGTTAGACGAAAATACAAGATTACTGTGGCCATTTCGTCAGTTGAAGGCTGTGACCATCAGGAAGTTTGACGCATGGGAAGCATGTCAGACTAGTATTAGAGAAGATGAGTATGTTATAGTAATAGGTAAAGAAGGTTATAAAGAAGGTTGGTGGAAAATCAGGAAAGTAAATAATGAGGTCAGTACAAATGTAAATATCATATGTAAATAAAAAAGGGGCCAATAATGCTTATTGATGAGTTTGTTTAAATTCATTATTAGGAAATAATAGTGCCAATCAGGGTACATTGCAGCACCCCCGTTCTATCTGTGAAGTAGGGGCATATGTCAATAAATCTTGAATTCATCTGAAATTTGTTACTTGAGTATTCAGCATTGCACAGTTTTCCTCCACATAATATCAGTGAACGCTTCACTAGTATAAGTAATTCAGTTTATTTTCTCTACCATAGCTTCTTCAAAGTGGTGGGTTATGCCATCACATTCTTTCAAGATTCGGTGATTCATTTTCGTTTAAAAGAAATGATCAGTTTAGAAAAAATAGAAATTATTTTAAATTATTTGTAAGACTTATTGGGACTAATCTTACTTCATCTCCGGAGTATGAGCTACACTTGATTTTCGAGGTTCTGAACACAGTCTTACAACAGATACTCATGTTTTGTCTTTGATTTGAATTCACTTGGAAAAATGACCTTAGGAAGATTGTTGCACAAAGACTCCAGTCTCCAAATAGAAGAGTTCTTGAAATGTGTAGTTTGTGATGTCTGAAGTTGAACTTTGAAGTAAAGGGCAGCAGTGGTTTATTTCTGACATATAACTCTGTTGCTGGAATCAAGTGGCTAAGTCAGTTAAACACTTTACATGTATCTTCAGAAGAGAGAAAAGTCCCAATCTTCGTTTGAGGTTCCATATTATAAAGGGCTCCAATCATGTTATTACTATTGTTACGTTTTTCCCCGTGGGTTGACCAATAATTAACTACACTGGATAATCAAACTTAACTTTATTTCACTTGAAATACAACAAAGACTTCAACTAAAAATTTCAACTATTATTTGAATGTCTATCGCCTTACTAGATCACTTCACGTACCGCACTGTAACGTCCACTTCACTGTGTACTTGACTATTCGAATACGCTTGCAGCCAGCGTTTAAATATCGCAATGGAACATCGTAGAATTTCGCCGAAGTTCCATCGACATTGGTAACATGTTTCTTGTTGCTTCTCGAGCTGCAGGGAACATTGGCATCCCCGCGCTCTTAGCTACGTCACGTTTGGTTTATGGTTACCAGTGGCGGCCGGCGTTACTTTCTTTCGGGCATGATCTACAACACTATGTTTTATGTAGGAACTTTGTATGTCAAAATCTTTCCTAAGAAGTACCCTCTTTTCAATCTAGGATAAACATTTTTTTGAAATGTAATATTATGTTACAAAACATCTCAAAATAATCGCTTAATTCACATATTATTAAAATGCAGAATTAGTCTTTCTTAGAGAGACATATTTTGACTACCATCCTAAAACTTTTTTGATAACAACTCATTGCTTGCACTTTAATGGCAAAAATCCACTAGCCAAATGATCATTCCCGTGTCTTTCATGATTATGATTGGTCTTTTAGTTTTTCATTCCTCCCCAATCAACGAAATCTTTGAGAATTAGAGCATTTCTTAGAAGAAGTGCCGGTACTTGTGAGAGGCAACATGTGCTTTATGCACAACGGGGCTCTAGCTCATTTTTGTGTTCTTGCTCGTCATCATCTCGACATCACCTACCTTAATCGCTGGATTGGACGTGCAGAACCTCAAAATTGGCCAGCTCGCAGTCCTGATATGAATCCTCTAGATTTCTTTTTATGGGGTCATCTGAAGGCTCTTGTTTATAAAACTGCTTTACTAGTTGTGAATGACTAGGGGAATCAAATAATTGACAATTGCAATGTCATAAGGAATACTCTAGATATTTTTGAATATGTCAGACAATCAATGACAAATCGATTGCAGTCGTGTTCTTAATCAGAAGGTGGACATTTTGCTCATTTACTTTGAGGTCGAAATTGTTTATTATTTACTTCTAGTTTTTATTTTACGTTGTCTATGGATGGTTTTTACAAGTGATTTTTTTTTCTCGAAAACGAAGCTTGATATGAAGAAGTTGTACTTTTAGTTGCTCAATATAAAAAAATAAAAAATTGCAAGAAAGTCAGAGGCGTTCTTTTTTTCAATATTGTTGGCTGTGATGCCCACTGAGACGCCACTGGACCTAATGATTTCAATTTAGTTCGAGCTAAACTGGCGCCTTATTACTTCAAATAACTGTAGCAAATTTCAACCAAATCAGTGTAAGGATATTTATGATATTTTTTAAATACCGTTTTCTTTTAAATCTCAACGCCCGGTATCTCAGAAACGAAGCAACTCCGGACATAGGAACTTTTTTCTCAAAACGACCTAAAGAATCACCTTCTGAAGTTTCGTACGTAGTTGGGAAACACCCTGTATAATTTTGATTTTCATTTCCAATATTTCAGAATAGGTATGCATTTCTACTGTCCTAATTATCCATAAGTTTTAATGAAACTTTCAGTTTCTGAACTAAAATATTAAGCATAACCAAGAGTAAAAAAATATAGTAACACATTGAATGCAAAACTTTGATTTCCTGTATTATCTAATTTTATAGCAGCTGGATATTTTTATTGCCTTGTATTATATATTATTATCTATTATTATTGAAACTTTTCAAAATAAACTGTCCTATTTTTTCCAGACTGGATATGTCCCCCTCAGTTCACTAAGGGTAGAAGGAGAAATGAGGTTCAAATCCTAATAACTGCAGTCATGTTACTAGTCAAGATATGATTGAAACGCAATAAAGAGACGTACTCATGACATTTCGGTGTAAATATAGTAGATGTTGATTTTTTAGAATTTACCTTATTTACATGTATATTTTATATATTTGAGAAAGTAGAAGCGGTACTGTTTAAACATAATGAAAACGTTCATAGTCCAAAAGTTTCTACTTATACAATGTATTTTGTATGTCAACGAATTCGATGTATCGAACATAACACTATTTGTTACTTTATAAAAGTATTCAAAAGTTGCTCATTCCAAGTTATAGAATCCCATTATGATAATTATACAAGTATAAGTCAATAAGTTTTGCCTCCGGATTTTGGAGTCTGGAAGTTCACTACATGTGAGATATTGTTTATATTTTTTATCAGGTCTATTATAGCAAGCGCCAAACGTGATGGCGAGCGATCGCGCAGGTTTATACTCTCCCAACTAAATTACTATTGGATTGCCATAAGCCCCTTGCCGGCCAGTGTCATACCTATAACTACTTTGAATTAGGGTAGCAAATGAAACATGACTTTTTAGTGATTTATTTTCATATTTTATTTAGTATTATAGGTTGTAGTACAGTTCATTGAAATGTAATGATAAACTCTTGATGACTGGTTTTTTGTTAGGCGATGACATTTCTTTTAGAAACAACATAAATTATTCAGACAATGCCAAACGTCAACAATATTGGAGGACAAGTAATGATACGCCTCTGTAGAGCTGTAGTAGAGGTAACATTGAAAATGAGTTTGTGCGCATGGGGGCGAACTCGCCATCACGTTTGGTGCTTACTGTATCTACAATGTTTTTCTACATACACTAAAACAAATGCATTTTTCTATGCTGTTGAGTATTTTTAAGTGAATTGACTTTTCTAAAAATCAGTAAATTAATGTATTTTATCATACTTATACATACATATTATTTTAATTGCAGTGCCATTTACTGGATTAGTTTATAGTACACGCACATGAATTACCGCAAAATGACGACAAGTGTGAAAACGTAGAGTGTTTGGTGTGTCGATGCTTGGAGTTGTTTACAGTTACAGTATATAACTTTTGTACATATTTTTGAAATGGTGAAGACTGTCAAGGTTTCTTAAAAAAAAAATATGATTTTTTAAACTTCTGTACATGTTTTTAAAATGGTGAAGACTGTCAAGATTTCTTAAAAAAATATTATTTTTGAAACTTTTGTACATGAAGTTGTGTTCAGTAATTTAAATCATTTTAATTGAAAAAAATCATTGAAGCACAGCAAAAAGCTATTAAATTAGTTCACTTCGAGGTAAGGTATATGCCCCACATGAAACCTCACAGCTGAAAAATATATTAATATTTTTTAAATGCGGATGATTTTTGTGCTTCATCACTTTATGTCCACAATTTCAATTTCAAAGTCTAGATTATTGTTTGACTAAATTTAATTATTTGTTTTTTCAATGACATTTGATAATCCTGTTATTTTATATATTTTTTTCAAGTTGATAGTAACATAAAGTTTGTTACTTCTTTTTCACATGTCGTTTTTATTTGATCTTTATTTACATCGATCAGCTGCAGGTTTTGATATTAACAAAATATTTTCAAACACAACATTGCTTACGAGTATGTGCCAGAAAGTAAGTTACAATAAACAATGTCCTGATTTATCAACGGTGGAATATGGGGTTCCTCGGGGTTAGGTACTGAGTGTTACTTTTCTCTATCTACATCAGTGTCTTACCTGCGGCAGTGTCAAGCACTGAGGTGCTCCTCTTCTTTGACGATACAACGTTGAAACAAATTTCTCCATAATTAAAATTAGAAAGGTACAGTTGAAGGTTGATGACTGTTTCATCTTCAACATGTTCTTTTTGAATAACTCTAAAACTGACTATTTTATTTTTTCTCTTGAAAATTTTGCCATGGAGGTGTGAAGTGAAATGTAAAACTTGAGTCATCTCTAACTTGGAACACTCATGTGGACTACTGAGCAAAGGGCAACCGATATGTTCCCAATTTGAGGATATACAGAGGATATTAAAGCAAAGTTAACTGTATTGGGTTAACTATACCATCACTGTCTTGAATAATAATAATCTTTATTAATTCCAAGAAACAAGAATGTTTATAACAGGGATACAATTTAAAATAATGATTAAATAAATTATTTCAATATTAAATATCAGTTACATNCGATTTAAATTTTGTCTTTTGATTAATTTTTAGTTTCTCTGGAAGATTATTATATATTTTAACTCCTAAATGAAATATTGATTTCTCCCCAAATTTTGAGAGATATGATTCAACTAGTAGTTTTTTTGCTTGTCTTGTATTAAAGTCATAAAATTCATAAAAACCATTATAAACCAATACTCATTCTCATACTACTCGATAAAAAATAATGTAACCTTATGGAGAATTCCTATCAGATGATGTGGTATCTTCTCTGCCAGTGTTTTAATAAGAAATGGTTTGTGCCAAGAATATATTGTAATGATGAAATGATTTTGTTAGTATTTGAGAGAAAAAAAGACATGCCAGTAGCCTATTAGTTGAGTTTGGTACATTAAAAGATAAGACCCCTTAGATTCTGTCAGCTCGACAGATCACTTCAAGACTACCTACTCAAGTTTGTGACCAACTGCTTGGTGGGAAAAATGATTTTGGTACCATACAGTTACCACATCTTGAATTTAATATTTTTCAGAGGGATGTACTTCAATTTTATCTTAAGCTATTTGTCAGATGCATATGGGCAAGATAATAGAATTTTACTCAAAACTATAACAGTATATGAATTTGAAATTGATTTATTGTCCAAAAATTACAATTATACAATAGGATTTGGTTCAATATGTATTAGAAAAATTGAGACTAGCAAAATGTTAAGACTACTCAGTACTGAAAAGCTCTTGAAATGGAATACTAAGCTTTCGAAATGGATACTCAGTACATTTGATACTTTGACGAATGTATTTTGAGAGTTAATGGTACTGGAATTCTCGAATTGTACTTTTGTGCATTTAATAGTGTTATCGGAAAACGGTAACAAAATATTTTAAATAAGGTAGGGTGGGGCAAGTTTAGAAATGGGTCAAGTGCATAAGTTGGTCATACATTTCAATCTTGAAATAAATAACTGCATGCAATCTTGTGACTGTGTTCAGAGCTATATGCCTGATTACAGTCATTCGTCAGAGAGTGCCAACCATATGCCTTATCAAGGTTACAGCAAGTTCAAACATTTTGCTGGAACTTTACGGAATTATTATGTATTTAGGGCGACAACTGCGTAAGTCGAACTTGAAAAACCATTTTTGATCCTAAAACTAATGATTTTCTTGGTTGGTTTTTTGAGGTCTTGTTGAAGTTGAAGTTTGCAAACCATACCATGAACTTGCCCAACCTCACTGTACTTTTCAAATGATAGTACTGGTACTTTGAATCTGAATACTGAATGAAATTACTAGAGTGTAGATTTGAGTACCCGCAGTTTAGTCAAAAGTATTTTGATACATTGTTATGAAACTCGATATGTTGACCCCATGTTTATAAAAAAAAAACGAAATTAAAGGCATAGCTTTTTATGAATTTTTTTCATTAAATATTTCATGAAATCACCCCGAGAAATTAAAGTCATCATTTGATATACACTTTGTTGCAAATATAAAATTACTGATCATTGATACTTGTATGAAATACTTTGAGTATTGAGTATTTAATATATGATATACTTGGTACTGAATACTTGATTAGAAATACAAGAGGTCGATACTGTAACTTGAATACTTTGGAAAAATGAATTGAGAGAATTTGGTACTCGTTCTTACATCTCTGGGCACTATTAAAGATGCCTGAAGCACTAAAATTATTTGCTTTACTAATATGGTTATATTTTTTATTTTGTTAGATTCGGGTGATATTTATCCACGAATTTATTTATAGGGTCATTGTGATTCTGTTTTAATCCATAACTTTTCATTTTTTTTTAGTTTGATATGTGATGAAATTGGCTGATACTTGATGAAAATACATAACGTATTATTGTGAAATTTTCACTTAACAGTTTACAAAACTGCAACACGTGTTTCACTTCCTTGGGCGAGTTTTTTGCAAACTCATGAGATATCGAACTGATTTATTTTTTGGTTACAAATGTTATTATGGTGTCCACAATCACTGTGTTGGAAATATTCAATTATAATTGACTTAATATTGCATTCTACACATGCTATTTTTTCTGTGATTCACTTTATTCTTCTCAATTCTTATAATAGGAAAGTTCCACAAAAACTTTATTTTCGCAAAAAGTTGTCTTTATGAAATTACAGCCCTAGAAACTTCGAATGTGACTTGACAATTCTTATTTTTCTGATTGCATTTACCGTTACTTGATGAAGATCTATAGTAGTTTCAAAAACTACACAAACTTTATTTTCGAAAATATCACGACATGTTTCGCTATCACAGTAGCTTTTTCGTAGTGAATAACATACTAAAAGTTAATTCTTTACTCTAATTTTTATATACCCCACGTAATCACCAGTGAGAACTACTTATTCAGTAACTTACTCAATCGTAATTACCTAGAGCATCTACTCCACTTTTATATACCTATGGTACATCCTCAATTATGATTACCTAAAGCATATATATATCGATTATACATCAATAATAATATGTCTACAAAAACTAGGATAACATCGGTTTCTTAGAAAACAAGTTCAGTGATGGTGATCTATTTCAATCCAGTAAAATCCATTCAGTAAAATGATTTAATTTTTGAGTTTATTAACTTTCGTTGCTTCCAAATGATACAGTTTTAGACCTTTATTTTCCATATGTAAAATTTGGAAATCTCCGTTAAAAATATTAATTTTTTCTAAAAGATGATTTGAATACGTTGAACTTGTTTTCTTATTCACGTAACTCACATGATATTCCTGGATGCGATTCCTTAAAGTTCTGCCGGTTTGACCAAAATATACCTTAGGACAAGTTCCACAATTTAATTCATATACTCCTGATTTCTCGAATTTGGATGTTTTGTCTTTATTATTTATAAGTAACTTTCCCAACGTATTACCATCTAAACCAAGATTCTCTTTTTACCGGGCTTACCATATCTCAAAGGTCAGTCTTTGAATGACAACATATTTAAACCCTTCTCAATTATACATGAGTCACTTTTAGCAATATTCTGAAGAGGTAAGGACAGTGAAAGTTTTACACCACTACTTTTGATTTTTGGAACAGAATTTGGAGCGTTTACAATTGCAACTCATAGATCTAAATGCCAGGAATATGAATATAAACTTTCGATAACTATCCAAGTATCGAAGCATCTGTTAATTTTAATACGATTTTCATAGGCGAGAATGAAACAATTGTTAACCGGAGGATGTCAAAACATTATTGTTAATAGTCTTTTACAAAAATCTCATAAGTGAATAGATTTTTATAAGTTGTCATTAGTATTTTGCACACATAATTAGAGTTTATTGCTCTTTGTTAATATCGTACATATTTTATTGATATCCCTTTGTAACAGTTGTTTTATTTTGAGTTGATTGTTTCCCAGTTAATTTATGTAAGTTTAAGGCATATCTATATATTTTTTATTTTTTGAATGTGATATGTATAATTATACTTTCGATATGCTAGGTTTGTAAGTGAAATTATAATGAACATGACACAAAACACTTTGAATATCACTGTTAAATTTTCACAGTATATGTTGCAATTAAATATCATAATTATTCAAGTGTTTTTCTGAAATATAGATTGGTATTACATACTTTCAGTTCGCTTTGAACGAAAATTATGTTTGAAGTGTTATTTGATTCGTAATTTAACATACAGTGCATTTCTTCAATGTCCCCCTCCCCTTTTATTTTTTGAACGGGTCAACTCAAAAAATTGAAATTTGAGATAATGAAATTAATGCATGAATACTTTATTTTGAAGTAAAATTGACAGATGAAAATTTCAAGATGGCGACTGGGCGCCATCTGGAAAAAAATTTAAATGGAAAGGGGGTCTTGTGACACATCTTTTTGAAGCTCCTGACGAATACTTCATAACCTTAGAATATGAAGTCAATATCTTCACCTACTACAAAATGGCGGAACATTTAAAAATTTCCTGAAACAAACACATTAATATCGATATTTCTAAAAATATTCCTTTTTATCTGCCATATGGTAATTCCAACAACACGATAAGGTTTGTTAAGTTATTTTTTGTTTATATAAACTTCAAAAAATGTCAGTACGACAATGAACATCATTGTTCAGTTAGAATATTGTCATTTAGTTTTCGGTTTTACTAGTAGAATGGTACCACATGAACAATCTCTAAAATGGTCAATTCTCGTCCATTGGAAGAAAAAATTCAAGCGATT
>WOGL01002229.1:0-10212 GCA_015342145.1 Leptinotarsa rubiginosa | reverse complement strand
AATTACAATGAATGTATCTCTATAAAGAAAAAAAGAAAGGAATAAAAAATCAGTTTTTCTCCCATTTATAATTTGTACCTAAGAGCTTAAAATTTCAATCCTATATCCCTATATTATGAAACATGATAAGATGAATACAATGAAACAATTATTAAAAATATTAAATTATTTGATATCCCCTTGAACAACATATTTTTCCTAAGAAAATGGGTAACATATTCTTTTAACTCAACTATTATTCGGATCAATCAAATTACGAATATCCATTCTATTTGAATCAAGCAAATAGTTTTTCACTTTGGTCCTGAAGATGGAACACTGTCATCATCACTGGTAGACATCAATGTTCCTCCTTAAGACACTTGCCTTAGGGCTCTTCACTACCAATCTGGATAATATCATGGGACAAAACCACATATTATCTAGATGGGTACTGAAGAGCCCCAAGGCAAGTGTCGTACGGCGAAACATCGATGTCTACCAGTGAGGATGACAGTGTTCCATGTAAGTTAAAGTTTCACCTTTCATTCAGTATATTGTGTAGAAATTCTGTGAACGGTATCTGATTCAATTCCATAACGAAATTTTGGAATACAAACTGAGTAGAGAAAATTTTTTTTTGTATAATTCATTGTTCATATGAGAGTATTTGTTTCGAAATATTTCATACTGTACATGAGGCAATTCAACTCAACCTCATAGGTTCCGTTATGTTTTGTATTAAAGTACTGATAACTTTTTCATTTCGATACATTTTTATGTTTTCAATATAGAGTGGATCAGTAGATACAATCAATTTCAATTGATTTCATTCACTTCGAATCATTTCAGATTTTGTCAATACTTTAATTTGTGTTTAGCAGAGCTGATCTTTAAGAAGTGGCAAAATACTTCAAGGTTGACATTTTTGCAAGAAATATCCAACTTTATTACCATTTCAGCTACTTAATCTTTCAACCAGCTTGCCAAAAAAAATATGAAAACCTGCCTGTTTATTTTGCTAATTTTGTTTTTACTTATTTCATTGTTTAATCCGGCCATGTTTGTAGCTTCTTAGTAAAATGATCCCTGTGATAGTTATAAATCAGTGTGTCGATGTCGATATGAGTATTATTCAATGGGGACAATTTTTTTTGACAAGATGAAAAGTTTGATCAAAAGATGATAGAAGATGCATAATTTGAAATATAAAATCTTCAGGCAACCTTGATGATCTTTAAACCACCTTTGCTGACATTGTATATTTATCTATCTTGACAACCTCAGTGCAAAACTTTTATCGAAAAATAAGGAATACTCAGCGTAGACTCAACACCGACTTGAGAAAATTATTAACATTTATTCCACCAGCCAAATAATGAGTCATGGAGTTCATTCCACATACCTCAGTGCATACTTTGAACATCAAAGGTACAAGAAAATCTGCAATGCTTCAAGCCAGAACAGGATTGTTTCAGAAATCATTCACATACTTTCACCCAATGACAACTTGTCAGGTATGAGAACCTTAGCAATTCTTCAGGTCAAAAATATTTTTTTCGGAATCAATTATTTATTACCTTCAAATAATAGCTTGTGACAAAACAAGAACCTCAGCAATGCTCCAAGCCAGAACAAGATCGTTTCAGAAATCATTCACATACTTTCTCCCAATGACAACTTGTCGGTTATGGGAACCTTAGCAATTCTTCAGACCGGAACAAGAAATCAATTATTTATTACCTCCAAATAATAGATCCAAGCCAGAACAGAATTATTTCAGAAATCATTTACATACTATTTAAATAATAACTTGTTAAGTTCATTTCAAAACCGCAGTGTATATTTGGTTCAGGAACTCATTCACATACTACTTTGTGAACTTTGTTTCAAAAACCACAGTGTACACTTCAACATCAAAATGAGAAGAACCTCAGCACTGCTGTAAGCATGAACATGACGGTTTCATGAATCACATACCACCTTCAAATAATAACTTGTGAGGTACGTACAGGAACCTCAACAATGCTCCATCCCGGAACAAAATGGTTTCAAAAATCTTTCACAGAAGTACAAAAACCTTAGCCTCCACAACATAACTGGCTGAATATTACTGGAGTTCAATCCCAACATCAAACCGTTATTTCAACACCTCGACACGTGTTTCGATCACCAAGTGATCATCTTCAAGAGGATGAATAAACAGTGTCTTTCTCTTGAAGATGATCACTGGGTTATCGAAACACGTATCGAAGTGTTGAAATAGCGGTTTGTTGTTTGGATAAAACTCCAGTGATATTTATTACCCACCAAAGGCTCCAAACAGTACATCACAAGTATATAACTGGGTGAATTTAGATATTATTCATATATAACGTAGAAAAAGTCCACGGCTCTATAACCATACCGTGCCATTTCTACTCATGGAAAAGGTCATTGTCGTTGATAGTCATAGTTCTGAGTCTCAATGACAAATGTGGTTCGTACTTGGATAGCAATAAGTAGACGTTAGCCTTTCTAGATCAAATATAGAATATAGAAAATAACTTCTGTCGAATTTCTAGCAAGATTCTTATTTGTTACGATCGGTTTCGGTGTATTGAATCATTCTCAAGTGAGCTGAGGCAGTGCGACAAATAAATTTTTGAATATACAATAATATAGTCAATTTCATTTAGGTTGATTAAACTTGTACCGAAAATAACTAAAGTGTCACCTGAAACATCAATACCTTATTTGAGATGCCAAAACAATAACTTTTTCACCTCCATAAGAGGGAGAGTGAGTGTAGATCCACAGCACTTAAACCACATGTGACCCATTGTACATCCTCTCGAGGAGTTGTCCTCCTAGGTTATCCTCCATCCTGCCATTTCCAGGAATTGGAAAGGTCACTAGGAGATATCTCTTTTATATCGGCAGGTATAGGCCAAGACTCGCCGAACACACACTCTCTTTGACAACCTTGAGTTGTCTCACGGCTACCTCCGTAAAGGTTTTGGAAGGTGCAGCCACATTACTGTCGTTGCGCGGCTTCTGCAACGTTCTTGGGGCTCCCTTCGTGGAGGTGCACAAGTGAGGGCACTTTATGTAGGGGCAGCCGGTTCCTTGCCTTTATTCAAGGCGAAGCACTTGACGCCAACCGGAGGAAGTGCCCTTGCTGTAGGAGGTGGAATGGGGAAGAAGGAGGGTGTATTTATATCTGCTGCCACTCCTGCCTTTTTCGCCCTCTTTCTCCTTTTGGCTTCTGCGCCGCAAATGCGCTTACGCCTTGTCCTTTGTTTTACATCGCGAAGTGATATGCTATGTCCAGCCTCATTTCGAGCGGTAGATTGAGATGGACAGCCAGCTTAGATTAGGGCGAGCACTTCTGTCTAGCTTTGGGATTGGTTTTTGTTTTTGTTGTTCCTGTTTTTGTGTATGTTTCATTCATGTGTTCCCACGATTAGCAAGGGAAGAGTTGGTCACCTCTGGCAGAGCCCCGCATTACAAGAGGTGACCTGATTACAGTGAGGTTTTGCCCGGTTCCCCAAGGGAATCGTTCGTAACCGTATACCACTCTGCGGCCATTCCTGCGGCACGATTCCTTACACCTTAGTTTGGGTGGGCTGGACCACGGTGGCATGTTTAGCAAAGGCTTTTAGGTAGTTTCAGTTTCCCTCACCCTACTTATTTCTGCCACTGATCAGGAGTCCGACGACCTCACATTGGCTTCCCGGACAGGACCCCCAATCCCCTGGCCGTTCCCCTATCCACCACCTGGGGACGCGCTCGATAGGTAGCCCATCCCAATGTACTTCCATAACATATCAAAATAACTGAGTATTGATCCAGAAACACTACTTGTGGATTGCTCGAGATTCAAATGGATCCTAAACTAATTGTCAAAATTCACAAATTTAAAAGAAAAGAGCTGCATAGTTCTAGTTGGTCACTGAGGGTTTTGAAAATAAGGTTTCAATTCAATTTTTATATCACCAATGCTTCCAACGAATTCATCTCCCTTCCTTTATTGCACGTATGAAAAATGTTCATGGTTTTTTTTATCCATTGTGTGGTTTGTTTCTTGAAGATGTCAATTTATAACTGACTTCTTATCTGATAACACATGCTCACGGTACCTTATGTTGAAATTTCTGCCTGTCTGGCCTGTATAAGCTGCAGAATAGTCACTACATTCTAGTCTATACATTCCTGATTTATCTCTGTTGGGTTTTGCGTTGAATAACATGTTCCCTAAACTAGCACATTTCTTAGCTTATTCAGGTTCATCATGATTTAGATGCGATCTGGTTCAAGGTCTTCATTCCTTCTTGAAATGCCTTCTCTACTGACGGAATCATAAATTCTCTAAGTAGGTATCGTCGATCTGAATGCAGATAATTTATGTGATGATGAACTGAAACGATCCAAGGGGATTGTACCTACAATCTGTGAGAGTGTTTTCCTATATATGTTGAATTGAAATGTATTTATAATTTTTGTAGTAGCAGAATCAAGAAAGTGTCACAGTTTTTGCTCTTCACCTTCCACTGTTCCATTTCCTTTTATGTATATGTCATACCAATTTCTATCAAATTCTTATCAAGATATTTTGACAAAGTCCTATATTTATTATTGGCATTTTATTATCTTCAGTTTGACCATTCGTCTCTTTTGGGAAGATGTATAGTTATTGCTCTGAAATCCTTGAGTAGACTGGTCAATATGATGTTCTTTCCCACCACTGGTTGAGGTAATAAAAAAATAAAGACAGGAACTTCTGGCGTTACATAAATTCGAAACGAGCACTTTTCCTAAACACCAGAACTTCAATACGTTTCTCGAAACACTTCTCAACAACCAAGGAGATAAAGACTTCTCCTGAGGACGCCGAATCATTTGGTGAAATGCTTGTCGAGGGGAGTATTTAAGTACTGGTATATGGAAAGTGTGCTTATTTTGGAGAGGCCTCCGTCCCCTGAAGACAACAATGTAGTTGATGAAATACGCGTCGTGAATGGATTTGAAGTTTTGGTGCTTGGGAGAGTGATTGTTGTAAACTTGTTGAGGTGTTGTTGTTTCCAAATTCAACACTAGACCATTGCTAAGCTAGTTATTAGCAACTTTGCAGCAATTTGTTGGCGATTTGCTTTCATAATGAGTATTTATCGCTTTTCACCATTATGAAACAGTGTCTAAATGAATGTACTTGACTAACCTCCTACCTTTCTTACAGATCAACCATGAAGTACCCAGTGGTCATGTGCTTCCTCATCGTTGTATCAATCACAATCGCCGACGAGCTTACAGACTGCAAATGCTGGAAGGGTTACGAACCTCACAAAGATCCAGAGGGTGTGAAGTGTTATGGAGTTCTGCTCTTGCATACCAGACCGTGCAACGAACCAGAGAGGCCAATATGCAAATGTTCCGGGAATGTAACCGGTATAGTTTCAGATACTACCGGTTTGTGGTGTTCAGAGTATTCAGAAGGAGAGGAGAAAAGGAGGTGGGCGTGTGAGAACAAGGAGGAATGGAATAAGTTCTACGAAGAGAATCCAAGCGAGAAGCCTTGAAGGACATGACAGAAGTGAAAGAATTAGAGTGTTATAGGTTAACTCATTTCAATCAAGGTATTGCTTCTATTGACGCAATGCTTGTGACTAGACTGTTGCTTGAATAAAGAACTGATTTTTTGTAAGTTCATTCACTAGAGAAAATATCCCAGTCTTGTTTAGTATCATTCGAAAATGGTTCAAGCACCAAGCAGCTGGTTACCTACGAGTAACCCACATGATGCTGGTAGCGTAAGATAACTATTGTCAATGATGGTTGTATTGTATGGTTGAGGACTGCGATTTAATGGGAATAATTTTACAACTCCGTATCTTGCAAAGTACATAATTTTTGCGTAAAATTTCAATCAACACAATAGTAATGGTTTTGACAGGTTCACTCAGAACAACAAAATATTATCATAGAAAACTGATTAGGCCAATCGATTGTAGAATACTCAATTGTATACATGGAAAATAGAGAAATGAATCTAAAAAATCGAAAAAAATCTAATTTTCTAAGTGCAGGGTAGTGGAAAGATATACCGATAATAGATTACTTTGATGACAAATATCATATCTTCTGGTACCTATATATGAGAAGGTTGGGTTGGGTTAGGTCCAAAGTGATTGAGTCTATTCGACCCTCCATCGCAACCCGCAAGGGTTTATTGTGTCTCACACCTATTTACATTCGACCAAATAAACCAAGCTTCTTAATGAAGCCAATTAGTTTGTATGATGAGTGTACCATATGGTATGAGTACGGCTCTGCCGAACTCTAAAAACCTGATTTGATGTCCGCAGGGCAGGCACGAAGTATGTGCTCTACTGTTTCATCATTTTCCAAACAGTGGCGACACACCTTGTCTTCCGACAGTCCGAGTCTCTGCATATGATGATTCAAATGACAGTGACTTTTAAGAAGGCCTATTAGACATCGTTGTTCATCTCTACTGTAGTCCAACAATTGTTTGGTATCAAACTTCGAAGGCTGAATAAACGCCTTGAAGTAGCTAATCCTGGAATATTTCGCCAGAAGTTCATACATTTTTTTGCCATTCAGGTGTTCAATCTTTGTTTGACAGAGCCTAAAGCGATGTCCATGTAGGTTCTGGCTCGTTGAATCTGCTTGCAGCACTCTCCTTTGCAAGGCAGTCAGCAGCCTCAATGCCTTCCTGGCCAGTATGGCCAGGAATCGAGACCTGAGACAATCTGTTGAGTCTTTCTATCGAGGAGTGTCGCTTTTGGCAATTTGCTACCAATTTAGAGGATCCAGTCCTTTCTACTCGAAAACAGTACTTCAATAAGGCAGTTCGTAGTTGATAGTTGGAGGCATAAAGTAAGAGGTCATTTCCAGAATGCTGTGCTGTGAATTGATTTGTGCAATTGGCAATGTGCACAAGTCTATATGCAGTCCATCTAGCCTCTCTCTCCATAAAAATGTAGAGAGGAGATAGATCTAGAAAGATCTCCATGGTCGCTGACGGTGTGGTACTGATGGCACCACTGATGGCTAGACAAGCCTGTCTCTGTGAGCCAGAGAGCTTCGCCTGGGCCATTTTCTATAAAGCCTTCGGCCACCAAACAATTGCACAATAAGTGATCATTGTTCTGACAGCCATCATATAAATCCAATAGATTTGTTCGGGACCTAAATCACAAGTTTTACCACAAATCCTTCGACATGTCAACATGGACACTCCAAGTGAGCGTTCCAGGTGAGTTTTTTATCGATGACAATGCCACCTCTGTTCCAATGGAATGACCTCACACTTGAGGGAAAGTGGCGTTAGATCATCTAATTTTCTCCTTCTGGTAAAGGGGATTATCACAGTTCTACTGGGGTTGACAGACATCTGTATTTTATTATAAAATCAACATAATAGCAGGTATCAAACTTTCGCATCAACTGAACTCGACTGAAAAATACCAAAACAAAAAAATAAAATGAACGTTTGTTATATTACTGATGTTCAAAAAGTATAAATGATCTCATACATATCTACTGTTAGTAGTGATGGCATTTCAGATAAGACAAATGGATAATTTGTAGCCAAATGCTCAACAAACCATTTTTATTTTTTCATTAATTGTTGATTAGCTGTAATTCTGTGGAAATTGGTATATTGAAGAAATATCTGTTTTCTTGTACAAATTCAAAAATTACGCTGAGACTATGACTATAACTTTGCATCATATACTTGTATATATGATATTTACGAAAAATTATTTCCAAATGAATCTCATTTCATATCGTCTTCAAAAATCACACATCAATGAGAGATTTCCACTTGAAAGTTCTCCAAACCGTGACACTTCTTTTCAGTTCCATAATTTCTACATTACCTAATACGAAATTCACAAGTTTCAGAATTTGATGTAAGACTTTTTTTTCATACTAAACGTCATTATGAAGTTCAGTTCAATTCAGACCTATTACAAATTCTTGAATAATTTTAACAATTCAATTTCAAAACTATACATAAAAAAATTAATTTGTAATCGCCTCAATCAAGTTTGAGTAGATGAAATAGATGAGTTTCTTTGACAGGATTCAAAGAGTTCACAAAAAAAACTGAGTTGGTGATTTCTAAAGGTAAAATTTTGAGAAAGAGTTCAGAACAGTCTAAGTGTGAAAAGGTGTCTGTTTCAGAAAATTACTTTTTCAAAACAGAAAATTCTATGCGAAAACAATAGTATGATTTGCAATAATTTTTTTTATTTTCTCAGATATTTTTAATGATAATTTCAAAAGTTACTGTAAAGTTTATATAACACACAAGTTCGCAATTTTTTGTGTTGTCATGTGATGAAACCAAAACTGAATGATATAATTTTCTATTGAAACAAATGAACATTATTTAATTTCAGAAACATAAATCTGCTTTGTCCATCTACAACAATTCTATTCATTTTGGCAATTTTCATACCATTTCCAATTGATATCTATTGGGGGATTCGCCTTTATATTCTACACGAAAAGTCATATTTCATTTTTGATCGCCGTCTTTCCTCTGGGCAATGTAGAATCGCTGTAATTTAAAGTGAGAAATTTGTTAAGCTCCTCGAACAAGTGTTATATTGTTATTTATACTTGCGATACTTCGATTTATTATGCAGCTGGAAATTGCTTTCAAAACAGTGGTTATTTCTTATCGAAGTTAATGTTTCTATTAACTGCAAACTGAACACATTCTGAGTTTAAAAACTTCGAGTCAGTCTAGTCAGGGCTATTCACTTTACTTATACAGGGATATTTTGCATCCAGGCTTTGCATGCGAATCTGTTGAGAAGTAAGAGATAGTTTTCCAAATTATGGTTATTGATTAGATTTTCTCTTCTCGGATATCCGAACTGAGTGGGCCTATTCACCCTCCGCCGCAATCCTCAAATGTTTATTGTGGCTCACACCTATTCACACTCGACCAAATGAACCCAGCTTCTTAACGAAGCCGGTTAGTTTGTATGGTGAGTGGTCTTTTCAGTCAGTACGCCTCTGTCGAATTTTCTTCCATCCCTACCGGTTCGAAGATACAAATTCTTCTTTTTCTTCACAGAATTCTCCATTTATTCCTGTCAACTAATTGGGTGCAGTACTCAATAGTTTTGAGGACTGAAAATTTTAAATTATTAAAAACCCTCGCAACCTTCTGTCGAACACCTTGTAGTAGAACGACAAGTGGCATGTTTTCGCCTTCTTGCCATAAGGCGTTGATGAGAGTGCAGGACAGGCGGATCTAATATCCAACAGAAAGAGATAACTACCGATAATTCTGTCGCAGAAACGATTCCCTGCACCCATAATACGATATTATCTGCTGCTGTCACAAGCTGCTTCATATTCATACAATTCTACTCGATAAAGGGCAAACGTAAAATACTTTATATTTTTTCAATTTCTCGTTATATGTTTCGATGGGTGGAAATGGGAAGCTGTGTTTATATGAAGTTTCTGTCACAACAGTTATAGTCTGAAATATAGTATTCTGCAGTCGATATATTTTGTTTAACCTTATTACTTTTGGTTACATTTTGAAAAAAAAAGGTATACACTCCATTGCGAGATTTTCACTAAAATACAGTATACGATAGCTTGCTTGTCCAACTAGTTGGTATGAATACGCCTGAATAATTTATACACGTGTATAGTGAAGAAGGTATACAATAGGTTGGCATCTGAACTTGGCGTGTTCATACTGGAGAAGGTATACAAAAGCTTGGCGTGTTTATACTGATCAGTTGGCATGAACACGCCTAAAGAACTCATACAATAATTTAAAGTGTTCATACTGGAGAAAGTATACAATACCTTGCCGTGTTCATAATGAAAAAGTTATACAGGCGCTAGATGGGTTAACACTGATTAGTAAATATAAGCACGCATAAAGAACTTATACAATAACCAGTGAGGAGGCTGATGCACAAACTTGACACACACGGTATTCGAAGCCAACTAAACCTATGGATTGAAAATTACATGACAGATAGAACTTTCACCGTCAAATTGGGTCACTCTTTTTCTTCGCAAGTCACAGACAAGTCACAAGTGTAGTTCCCCAGGTATCTGTTCTTGGCCCGCTCCTCTTCGTTGTTTATGTAAGTGATCTTGCTCTTCACATAAAGTCCAGCAAGTCGTTTTATGCCGATGATACTAAACTGTATGGAAATGCCTTAGTCGAACATCATTCCCTTC
>WOGL01002228.1:0-10214 GCA_015342145.1 Leptinotarsa rubiginosa | reverse complement strand
CGAACCGGATATTACAATGTCAGGTCAGACGATTCCGCTTTCTGCTTCGATAAGTTTGTTGGGGGTTGAAATGGACACCAGTATGTCTTGGCACAATCATGTCGCTGGAATTGCAAAGGCTGCTTCTCAAAAGCTTGGAACACTGTTCCGAACCAGAAAACTGTACTGTACTGTACTGTAACTTTTGTACTGTACTGTAACTTTTGTAACTGTAACTGTACTGTAACTTTTGATGATTCATAAAGCTCAGATCAGACCTTCTTTGAAGTAGGTAAGCCCTATATAACCACGGTTTTATATTTCAAATGTATTAGTTAGTCGTTATACTGGATAATGGAATAAAACCCGAAACCGGTCGTAAAAATAACTAGTGAAAATTAGACAAAAGTGCTTTCATATTTCCACAAAATAAACAAGTCATCAATTACACAAACTAATGTGTGAGCCCCAAAAATAAAAGTGGTAGAAAACATAGAAATTTTGATTTCTCTTTTCCCAAAAATTTTGACCAAAGGATATTCAACAAAAATATCCACAGGAATTTTTGCTTTCAAATAACTCTGAGCATAGTTTTGATTTGAGTGAATTCACAAATTTTATAAACATTTTCTATAGTTGAAGACAAGGCTAAATATTCATGGAGACGAATATTGTTTCCTCTGGTAGATCATTTTATAAAGCTCAATTGCGTGGTCACTTTCAATTCACTTACATTCAAACAAACTGAGACATTTATTTCAGTACAAATTTATTTGGATCACATTCCAACAACATCTCCATAGACACGAGAAGTGTCTTTAGGTTTTGATGAGAAACCATGAAAATAATCGGGAAACCCTACCTGATACGCCGAAAGAATATCAAAAGAAAAGGTCACCTAATATTATTCCGGAAACAGGGCTAGACGGGCGTACAAGCAGTTTTCGATGTAGGAACAGAAATAAACATTTTTATATCTTTGTATGAGAATGCCCCCTACACCAGTACCCCAGGTTTATCAATATTTATGGCGCAATTTTTTCTCGAATATTCTGAGGGGACCAATTCTAGGACAAACCCGATATGAAATTACAAAAGGAGTGCTCGACGTTTTTTACTCCGGCAACTACGTATATTCATCCAAATTTTACCGTTGAGGGGCTCGAGAATCTTATGATTTCGGGAAGACTGGCAACTCCATAGTAAAATAAAGGTGGTGAATGAATTTTACAGACCAATTGGTAGAAATGTATTGAAAATTTAGTGGATTATATACTAATAATGTGATAAAAGGATAATGTCAAAACAAAAGTAGGTTCAGACTCAACTAGTTTATCACAGAGTCAATGTTATCAACATTACTTAATACAAAAAAGTATTTGCACTATTCAGTAAAACACTTTGGCACTCTTCGTAAAATAACAATGAAAATAGGATGATTCTCCTTTGTTATTTACAGAAATGTATATGAGCTTTGCAAAGCAATTCCTTACGGAATATTGTTACCATTTCACATTACCGGAGTTTTCTCACTCAACTCAAATCAATAAAAAAGTATAATACCCCTAAAATTAATAATTAGTTCAAGAGCAGTTGAGATGGACAAGCATTGAAAAGATCTACTCTATTTGCAGTTTCCCCAATAAAAACAAGACGCCATATCCTGAGGTTTCAGTAAAAATGAGACTTCCTTTAGGAACAAGTTAGAAAATGTCTTAAATAGCCTGCCAAAGTAAGATTGGCCTATCGCGACTATTAGATGAGCGTCATCTTGGCTTTTCGCAGTGTCGTCAGCGACTTGACGTAGCAATATAAACTTACCTCAAACTATAAGAATTGTCTTTAATGAAATATCTGGTCGAAGTTAGATTCGAACTCAGGACCACAGGGTCGAAAACCTACCACTTAACCACTACGCCAACTGACCATTCGTAAAAATTATTATTAAACTTATTATTACTATTGAAATAGAAACAGAAAATTATTATTCAACAAGTTGACAAACGCATATTACATTTTCTAGCTGAAGTCAAAGAATTATGGCGTTTTTTGCTTTTGGGGGTCGCCTGACTTGTCTATATCTTTCAAATTTCCAGAATACACTACCTTTTTCATTATAAATGGAGAGTGAGTATTCCTGTATATGTTCTGAGCCGATTTCTGCAACATCAGAAAATCTCATTGCAAAGGTTTCCGCTTGTGTTTTCCGGTATGTTTCTCACTTAACCTTTTCCTGATCTGGTCTCATTCTGAAGGTTTCAGTAACCCCACAGCTGACTCAACATCATTTAGAGAAAATACGATCCGTGTATAGCTAACTGGTAAGCTTTTCACTGCATTACACTGATTAATTCTAGAAGACTAGGTCAAGTTAAGCAGTTAAGATTTGTCAGCAGATTTGTCGTAACAAAAAAAGTGAGAAAAAAAAGTATTATATGAAACGAGAAAGATAGTCCAAAATAGGTTACATAAGGCAGCTATACTCAGAGGAAGCAATTGGTGAGATATTTCTAACATGATGAGAAATTTTCGTGCTGGAAAGAATTGTGCTTCGCCACTTTCCTTTTTTTTTCACAAAAACATTTCGAGCATCAATTTTCAACTTTGTACTTTACCACATTTTCAACTACAAACTGACTTCTGCTAATAAATTTTTCTCTTAATTCAGAATAATAGTAACGAAACTTATCAATTACTTCAAGACATTAATCTTGATATTACCTATTTGGTGTTTCTTTACTATCCGAGAGTAAACCTAAAGAAAGGTGTGGGCCACAATAAACCCTTGCGGTTTGCGGTGGAGGTCGAATAGGCCTACTCACCTAAGCCTAAAAAATCTAATGATCTGTAGGTGAAGAGCTTGGTCTCTGATCAATTCAACACATGTTCACATATGTTCTATATCATCCAACAAACCGAATGGTTTTGTACTCATATCACAAAATGGGGTACTACTAACGGTTATTTTATCATTCAAGATCCTCCCCGTATACGGTCATTCCCGTTTACGGTTTCGTGTTATTGTTCCTCCCGGGTTATTATCCACAGAAACGGCCAATATAAAGAAAATTGGACAGGCCATACGCACCGATATATTTCCTATTACGGGTCTCCCCTGAGTTATGATGGGGGAATGTTTCGGCCGAAAACAGGTGTAGCGTAATAGAGAAAATATTGAGTTGAAACCGATGATTCGAGGGCGCGGACAAAATAACAAGGAATATTGCGTTAGCAGAAGGGCGCCACAGGGCTCATAGTATCAAAAATGTCGATAAAGTTCAATATGGGGATACGACGGAAAGTTTGTTTTGCACAGGTTTCCGATATAAGTTTGGGGTTATTGATATAAGTAGAACTCTGGGAACGAATCACATAAAATTTATTAGCTATTTTATCATAACAAACGGAATTTATATCGTATAAACCTCAAACTATCATTCAGTAGTGCAAGAACATACATTAGAAAAAATGTTTGTTTTTCAAGGTATCGTTAATTTTTCATGATACAGAAGCACTGCTGGGAAATCCGATATGAGAGTAAAAATAAAAACTTACGTCGAATTCAAATCACTGTATATTACATTAATTTGGAAAATTTCTTTCAAGAACGTTTTTTCACTGTAATCCAAATGTGTCGTGTAAAACCGAAGATACTGGATATGAATCTCGAAACGATATGCACATCTGACTCACACCATCCTCAGATGAATCATACCAACTAAACATTTCAAAACATTCGCATGAATGTATTTAGGGAAAAAAGAGCCAACCTATCTTCAGAAACAGTCTATAACCTCCTTTCGTATAGGGAAATTATTTTTTTCTGAATGAATTCGATAGCTTCAAAATATGTTCAGAGGCGCAACTCTATGAATGTATGAATAGGTGTGTATATGTATAACTTACTACAAAATTTTGTTTCAAATTTCTGAGACGTTTTCTTTGTTAATTTAGCAACGTGATTGTGCCAATATATATTTTTTTCCAATTCAATAATCAACAAGCGGAATTTTGTACCTTGACATTATTTTGTCGAATTCTGCCACATTTACCTTCTCGAAGAAAAGTGTCATCAAATTGTTTTACCTAAATCCTTCCAGCAAAAAAAAATTCCAGGTCTTCTTTAAGATATAAAAACTGTCATTATCGACGATAGCTGCATTGAAAAGCAAAATAAATGTATTGATATCAGCGAAGTAATGAATATTAATTATGAGCTTTCCCAATGAATCATTGACGTATAACTGGAAGAGATTTGAAGACAATATGAATCCCTGGATAAACTGGAAAACCATACATACAGGACCGCTAGTAAGGAAAATTTTTCGAAAAAGCTAATATTGAACTTTAGTTTGAAGACTATCATAAAAGAATCCAGAGATGATGCAATTTTTGTATTACAAATCGATAGATCTGGATTGGTTCAACAGTTTACGATTTACATTACAACTTATGGTGGGATCGTCATACAGTGCATTTCTTTAATGTCCCCCCCCCTTTTATTTTTTGAACGGGTCAACTCAAGAAATTGAAATTGGGGATAATGAAATTAATGCATGAAAACTTTATTTTGAAGTGAAAGTGACAGATGAAACTTTCAAGATGGCGCCAAATGGAAAGGAGGGTCTTGAAGCTCCTGACAAATGCTTCACAACCCTAGAATATAATGTCAATATCTACAACTACTACAAAATGGTGAAACTTTTAATAATTGCCTGAATAAATTGACATTTAACTACATAATATGAGGTAATAAGCTTGAGGTCAGTTCAGAAGATGCTCGAAATGGTTGCCTTGAACTTCTTCACATATGAACAGCCTATCCAATATTTCACGCCGAACATTTTCGAACACGGTAGCGTCAATAACTCTACAAATATTTATTATTCTCTGCCGTATGTCCAATATTGAAGCAGGTACAGTTTCGTAAACCTATTGCTTCAAACAGCCCCATAAAAAAAGTCCAAAGGTGTCAAATCTGGTGAGCGGGCTGGCCATTCCGTAGGACCTTTTGTGGAGTATTCGTCAGGAGCTTCAAAATGATGTGTCACAAGATCCCCCTTTCCATTTAATTTTTTTCCAGGTGGCGCTCAGTCGCCATTTTGAAAGTTGCATCTGTCAATTTCACTTAGAAATAAAGTATTCATGCATTAATTTCATTATCTCAAATTAACATTTTTTGGGTTGACCCGTTCAAAAAATAAAAGGGGGGGGGCATTAAAGAAATGCACTGTATAGTTCAACAAAATTCATCGCAATAGCGAATTCTTTATTCTCGATAGAGACACCATCATCACGAATGAAAATTACCTCGAAGATTTACTAAATCAAAAAATATTTGGTGATTGGTAAAACTTTATACTTTCCGAAACAATTTAATATTATAATTCAAACAATTACTGACTCTTGCATTCTCAGAGTGGCTTAAGGGTTTTCTTGCTGCAGTCAAAAACTTATCGTGGTTTGTAAGCCTTATTTTGATACTCCTCGTTCACCTAAAACTTTTCTCATCTGTAAAAAGATATAAGTATGCCTCACATTCAAATCGGATGTTTTTTGGTGTTATTACATAGACATGATGATTACACAGTAAACATAATAAATTGGGTCTGAAAGTTACTTTTTTGTATGTTCTACACATCTTTGTATAGAATTACTTTTTTGAAATTGATTGCTTGGTTTCTTTTTTGGAAGATTCCCACATTTTTGTGTGAAGATGGAGAAGAAGAAAGCCAAAATCTTTCACACATAACAGCTTAGGTTTTTCATGTTTTTATATTGATTAATGAAAGTACATATGCGACATTCTGATAATACTTCATTCAAAGGTAAGTTCAATTGTTTAAGTAGATGAACAATTTCCACGACTTTTGTACTTCGTACTAGGTCATATTATTTGTTGAGAATATAAATGTGGACACCGATATCGAAGAGAAACTCGTAACATTTTTCCCGTACCTCAGATTCATTCACTTCTAGTTACAATTCTGGTGTGAGATATTGTGAGTAGCACACACATTATGTCAATGTCTACCTCGTTATACAGAACTATCAATACCCACCACGTATTTCAAGTGTCACCCTTGGTTTTCAGTATACTATTATTGTCTTGATATCCAGCTTTGTATGCCATTGAAAGGCATCAAGACACCTTGAACCTCTTAGTCCTTTAGTTGATTATCATTATCCGATATTTTTCTTAACATTTGATTTTAGACCTCTCATGTATCATCATTCAATGATGACTGGTTTTGAGATGTTTCGTGACGATTGGTTTGTCTCGTCTTAATTTCGGTCTCAATATTTTTGGAGGTCAAGTTATAATCATGCTTTATTTTCTTGTTCTTTCTGTCAGGTTTTTTTCAGATTGTGGAAGAAGTGATGTAAAGACGTGAAATTGAAAAAAAAAATCAGTATGCATATCATGCATTACATTGCAAAAGGTTTTTGAACCATTGATATCTGATGAAATTCCATTAATGAAAATACAGAATGCGTTCGACAAATTCACCACACTCAGGTCTTGTCTTAACTATTTGCATATTCACTGTTTTCGAATCGAACACGCTCAGCTTTGTGATGTATTAGTAAATAAAGCGAATGCGTCTATGGTTTATGCGTGAAAACAATTTGCTGAACAATCATATCCTGTTTCCACAGATGGTAATTTGTGCAATTGACAGTAATGTATCTTGAAAGAATAACTTCGTCATCACATTTTCAATCAATAGGAGTGATTGTTTGGCAATATCCGACTGAGTATTCGAAACTGCAGATTGAACAATGAAACAGTTCAAACAATTAAACGATAGCATATTATTCCAACTTCCATTGTCACAAACGAATATTTTGCGATCTCAATCGAATTCAGATATTCTACTAAAATACTATATAGGTTTTATGGAGCTTTCAATGTCAGATGTAGAAATTGTAGAATATGTTTTGGCTCTCGAATGAACTTTATCTCTGAGAACAAAAGCAGCAGCCAATACGACAGTCAGTTGAATAGAAATGCTCGTTATCTGATGGAACTCATTTCAGTACACTTGATGGAATCAGGAGCCTGGCGCTAGGCCAGCTCAATTTTCTGATTTTAGCGCGGCCCTATACGAAAAGAAAACCATATCTTATGAAATGTAATATAAACCGTTGGAAATGTATTTTTTTCTGTGGAAGGAGGTTTCCATAGTAACTTACCTACTTCTCATATCTTCATGTTAACCTTTTTCTCACAAGATCCAGAAAATATCATTCTTCCACTAGCACGAATATATATATATATATATATATAAGTGGGAGTAAATTCATTGATAGCGTAACAGTTCGTAACTGTCACCCACCACCTTTACTGTGATTTTTCTCAGTACTCTTAAGATTTGCTTCATCCTACTTTATATACCAGGTAGTTCAGGACTGGTGTGTCACCCGTGAGTGTTCGTTTGCCTGTATTTAGAATTATTCATTAAGGAATTCAGTAACAAGTCTTGAATAACAATGAAACTATTCATGATGATATTTACAAATTTTTCATGAAAAATTTCCTAGAATTAATCGAGTCATTAGTAACAATAACTTACCTATAAAATACCGGCTGCTACCGGTTCTTAAAACTACATGTTCACCAATCAATAATTTACATGCTCGTATGAGTTAGTCGAAAAAGAATGCTGTGAACAATGAATAAAATATTCAAACGTCACTGTGAAGAGACAAATCAAAATGGAAATATATCAATATATTATGAAGAGGTATAAGAAAAATAGGGTTTCACCAACATCATTTTATAATTGAAACCTTGGTATGAAAGTTAGATTATATTTTTATGATTTCAGTAATAGCAAGAAGTGATTTTAATTGCTGTCTGAGCATTTTCAAATTCTTTGCCAACAGTAAAGTTGCACCCTTATTTAATATTACTTTCAACTTCTGTTGCATCAGCGAGAGTTTGGCATATATATCCCAATTATATTACAAGTAATAAACAGAAAGCCAATGATATAGTCCTAGTTTCTTGATTATACCTAATTAGCAACTGTCACATAGAGGGTGACAAGTAGATAACTTACAATGGCTATATCTGAACAACCAAATGAAAAATTGCTGAAAATAACTTCCAGGGGGAAACAAAATGATGTAATAGATAACTTGTTTCCACTTACCCCCTCGCCCCCAGCCACTCCAACTTTATAAGTCTTAAATGGCAACCCCCCTTGTGATACCTTATCTAAAAGCACCTAAGAAATACTCTTCAATGGTAACATACAAAGCTTAATTCGATGTAGTAGTTTTTGGTTTAATAAATAAAACACTATTTACTTAAATTGAAATTTTATTTCCTATCATTAATTCAAGAAAAGTTCAAAATAATTTCCATTTTTTTTCAAGAATTGACTTTATTTTCATAGTCGACGTACATTGCCGTATGTTTCTCTGGAAATAGCTCGGCATTCTTGGATTATCCTTTCCTTCAGTTGCTCTATCGAGTCAGGTCGCGTTTTGTAAACAACACATTTTAGGTGGCCCCAGAGGAAGAAATCAAGAGGAGATACGTCCGGGAATCTAGAAGGCCATTTAATAGGACCTCTTCTTCCAATCCACTGATTAGCATATTTATTATCTAACCATTGTCTAACTAGAACTTCATAATGAGGAGATGCCTCATCCTGTTGAAAATGTAATAAATTTTCTTCTAAGATAAATTACCGTGCATGTCTTTGTAATTCTCTAATTCATGAACTATCCGAGGTTCGATAGATTTTTCTAGAATGTGAGCGTACATTTCATCATTAAAATTTCCTAATGGACCAATAATTGCATCTTCCAATATACCAGCCAGCCCTTCTCTGAATAGTGGGTTCTGGTAACTCCAGTTCCGACAGTTTTGTTTATTTGCATGCCTTTTTGAATAAAAAGTGCACTCGTCACTGAAGCAAATATCTTTGAAGAGCCGAGGTTCTGCGATAATTCTAGTTATAATTTTACAAAATTAATTTCTTCTGTCGGGGTAATCGTCATCAAGTTCTTGAAGGATTTGAATTTTATATGGATGAAATTTATGTAATTCAAGTACTTTCCTTAGAGATTCGCGGGATAATCCGGTTGATGTAGCTGCCTGACGATTCGATAAAGTATGATTCATTGCAAACTGTCCGAGTACCTCAATTTGCGTTGCTTCGTCCAGTAATCTTGGTTGATCTATTTTTTCATTTGTGACAGTACCAGTTTCTTGAAATTTTGCTACTAGTTGGCGAATGTACACGTGACTTACATTACTCTCCGTGTGCCTCTGGTTGAATATTTTATTCGTTCCTAACAAATACGTTCAGCTATTTTGTACACTATTGTTGCAGATGCAAATTCTGTTTCTCGTGTACAACGTATCGAAATAAAAATCAAATGTATTGATAATGAGAGTATCGTTTCCCGTCTCAAAGTAAAAAATGCAATACAAAAATACCTCTCAAAAACGAATATTTCAAACATCCCATTTGGGTTACATTCAGTTATCAACCAGGTGAATTTTTTTCAGGTACAAATAAATCAAAATAGTTCAGGTGTTATATATTTAAGAGCCTTAATATTATTCTTACGATGGTAATAGAAATATTTTTGAACATTTCTTAAATTAATAATAGAAAATAAAATTTAAATTTAAATAGTGTTTTATTTATTAAACCAAAAACCCAATACATCGAATGTACCCTTGTAGGGTACCATTGAAGGAGGTTGCCATTCAAGAATATAAAGTTGGTGTGGCTGGGAGCGACGGGGTGAGTGAAAACAAGTTAGCTATTACATCATTTCGTTTTCCACTCCCTATTATGGAAGTTGTTTTCAGCGATTCTTATATTTTATTTGGTTGTTCAGATGTAGCCATTGTAAGTTTTCAAATTGTCACCCTGTATAAATGAAAAACGGTCCAATTCTAAGATAATAATTTTGTGAACTGTATAGATAATTTTAACTCTTTCAGAAAAGTATAAAACTCGATAAACCAAAACACAATCATACAAAGAACGATTGTACACTAAAGTGATTACCAAATCTGATTTCAATAAATAATATAATCGAATCAATATTAGATTAAACACCAATGATATTCAGAGTAGGTTTTTTGAAAAAATATGTAGATTGGAACATTGGAAGAACATTTTCGTAGTAAAACTATCGTTTTTCTGCAGAAAATGAACTTCGCCCTTTATTTTCAGAAATGTTTTTATTTTTTGCATACAATG
>WOGL01002227.1:0-10217 GCA_015342145.1 Leptinotarsa rubiginosa | reverse complement strand
AAAAGTGTGTTTTCATTCTTATTACTTTTAATTTCTAGATTTGAACAGATTTTTTGCCTGTGATGAAACCGTAATAATAAAGTTTTTCGAGAATTGAAATGAAGTGAGTTGGCGGCACACCATGAAACCAAATGATTTGACACCGTGTTCTATGAAAGAGAGGACATTGGCAGATCAAGATCTTCAGATGTGGTGCAGGTTTTTCCGGGTTTTCCTGCAACTGAAAAAGCAAATCGAGTCGCTCCGGAGCGCCAATTAATTTTTGCTGTTGTTCTTTCATAATTTCATAATTTGTATTACTTTATATTTGAATATAGATAACTTATTTATAAAATGTTATTTATCATGAGGAAGAGTATTGGTTTGCAACTTATGGTAAACACAATCAAAAGCTCATTGTCAACCAAAACAGGTAAATTAATGGTTATAAACATGAAAGTGTCATAACAAATATTTCTAGACATTGTTGACGTTTGTAATTTTCTATGTTTTCACCGTCAATGATAAAACAACGATATAAGTGATGTCTTAATGTGTTTTTACATCAAAACATTCTACCATGCCACAGCAGGATGATTTTTCAACGTACTTTATTAAATATCAAATGAAAGAGATATTATATCGCTCGAATAAAACAATCAGATATCTTATCTAAAGTATTGAAATAATATAATCACTACATGTTCACGTGATGGGAAATATCAATCTGTTCGACAAAGGAGATTGATTCTTTGTTTATTGGAAACTGATGACCGTTCTATATTAAAAGTGAGTTTTACGAAGTCACTTCTAATAAAAAAGATTGCTCTTCCAATAGGAAAGAATAATTTGACAATTCAAGGTGTAACAATACATGAAAGCTACATTGTTTTTTACGGCTATTTAGGTTCAAGGTAAATTTCCAAAACGAAATTAACACCGCGCCAAGAAATAAAAGTCGGCCGTTTACGAAAATCAATAAAACTCAATAGCAGTCAACGACACTTTTTATTTGGTGTGCATAAACAAATTTTCATTGTGCGAAAAGTTATTTTGGATGAATGAAGAGCATCGGTTTCCTGTTGATGATATTGAGGTTATATAAATACCTATGTTTTCTTTGGATCTTGCTAGGTCATGAATCCATAGGCATGTCTCAAATGGGTCAATCACCCAAGTGGCCTGGATGAAACTGAGTGAAATATGGTTTATAAGATACAATGAAGAGGTTTATTCTTTGCATATGATTTAAATATGCAACATAATTGGGAAGAGTAACAGAGATGTAATAGATACGATGATAAATTATGATTATCTCTCCTGTAATGTTACATTTTTTTAACAAATCATGATTTCTGCAAGTTACAGCAAATTGATTCTTTTTTGGTTTTGAATTTCGCTCTGATATCCTTATGATGTAACGTATATTGAAATTGAATGTAAACATTGTGCCAATAAGCAGCGAAGACATAATATTTTGTGTATTCAAATTGAATCATAAATATCACAAGTGGTGTAGTTTTTCAGGTACAGAACACGGCATGAAACTACTAAGAATGTAAAGTAGGTATATTTAAGAATGAATGGTTCAGTTTGGCAAGGCAAAACCTAAAACTTATTTTACTGAAAATCAATCTCATAATATTATTTGAGATAATAGGTGAGTTATTATTAAGGTAAGGACGGGTTACTTTAGAGAAGAAGAGCATTTTGGTGTTGATGTTATCACAAATTGTCATTCATTATCTCAAAACGAAAGGAAACTTCTTAGAAGAGTTCCAATAATAATGAAGTATCAGGCTGCACTGCCGAAGGAGAGTAAAGTAGAAAATAAACACAGCACACTCGACACAGAACAACAAAAATAAAAAAGTTTTTTATGAAACCGTATTTTCAAATTTTGGAAGGCTTCATTGAAGTTTTGTGTACAAACTAACCTCGGCTAGGAAAGAGAGAAAATGATGACCGTTTCATAAAATGTTTGTTTATGTTGTTTCAACAGTAAACTTTAAGATTTTCACTGTGGAGAACTAAGTACCAAAAAGTTTTGTTTGTCATTCAACATGTGGAAGGTTACGTAATTATATAATAAAGTCGTTATTCAAGGAAAACAAAAGCATTCAGCTAATGTAAATGTCCATATTTGTATACTGTTCGATTGTATGATGGCTAGAATTATGTGGGGAAAATGGATGACAATTGTGAGGTTTTAGTCAGCACTGGATCAACAGATGACGTGACTTATATTTTCTTGATATGGCAGACAGCTATATTGTTGATTTTGGTTTCATTAAAGTCAGCCATAACGTAGAATGGATGACACCAATTTCAAATTCAATACAGAACTGAAAGACATTTTTCAGGATCCTTTAGACCCATTTTTCGAAAGACATTTTTTGTGAAAGAATCAATTCTTCTTACTATTCTTTCTAGTATATAACCTTCCACAGTTTGGAAAATAAACGAAGCTGAATCTATTGATTTACAAAGCTTCGTTTATTGTTCAGTAACAAATCTAAATATAATGATTCAGATTGACGAAGCTTTGTTTATTTTTCAGATCATGGAATGTTATATACCAAAAAATAGTATTTGGTTTATATTGATATATAACAGTTTTCATGTGTGGATGGAAGGTTTTGGCTTTCTATTTTTCCATCTTCACGCAAAAAATGAGGGAATCTTTCAGAGTAAGAAAAAAAGCAATTAATTTCAGAAAAAACTCTTTACAAACATGTGTAGATTATGCAAAGAAGTAACTTTCAGACATAAACTGGAAAAAGTATTCTCAAAATAACTACTTTCATATTAACGTTGAATTAATTACACGATAGAACATTGAATTATATAAAAACATTGCAAAAAAGCTAATAAGCTGAAATTTGAGTTAAAGTCAATGACAAAAGCAAACTGAAACAGTAAAAAGTGGAATATTTTTGTGAAATGAACTAATAATGGAATGAACACGCATCCACTGAAAAGATGAAAGATTGCTCCGAAATATAAAGCTCGAAGTTTAATCTTCTAAAGTAGACTTTTTGACATTCAATCAGTCCACGTTAATATTAATCTGAAGTTGTTTGTTTCCTTCAGGAACTGTCAACCGTTTTGTATATTTCGAACAAATTTCACGAGCTGTTGGCAACTGGAACGATCATAAATAAAAAAATAGGCGCCACGAATTCTTTCTGGAAATCGTGTTACTTTCATGTAGGAAGCCGTTTTGAGACTCGGGTGTGCGCATATTTAGTGCGAATTTGACTGAAAAATATTCAAAATTTGCTTGGTATTTATCAACATCAACATTCTCGTGTGTGCGAGGAGTATTTGATGACAAATCATTATATTTATGTATACAAGAATGTGACTAATCGAAAATTTGGCAACCTCAAGACGAGTCCTGAACCTTGTCTAGGACACCATGACATGTTGATTGAATTTTATCAAATTTTTCATTGAGCTTGATATTGAGGTGATTGATATTTTTAGGATTATTTCGAAATTATGTTCTGTTCATTGCAAATATTGTTTGAAATGATGAAACAAGGAGCAGAATAATGTTTATTCTTTTTAACAACTTCATTTATGAGTCACAGTTCAGTAGATACGAATTTTGGAATGTGTTCAATTCTCATCAGGTAAGAATTTCCAAGATTTGAAATTTTACTTATATTGTCCGATGAAAGGGAGATATATTTCTCTTATTGTTTCTTCTATGAAACAGACCCCTTTGATGTTTTTATTCAAAGCATTAGTTCCTCTCTAAGAATTTCTACATAGGAACAATTCGAATGTAACTTTGTAATTTGTCAGAAATTTAACAGCTTTTTGATCCTCAAAAATGCTCCTTCTTTCCAAATGAAAGAGACATACGTATCAGTGACAGAAAGCTTGAATATATCAACTATAATGAAGTAGTCGAGGTATTTAAAAAAGGCAAAAAAAAGTTCTGAAGTTGATATGCGAGTATTTCAGTTTGAATGGTCAATGAAATTGAAATGTTCTCAAAATTTCTTCAATATTAACCTTTTGTACTGTGTCAATAACACCAACTCACCTATCTTTCAATATGCGTTGCACAGGTCGTTTATTAACTGCATATAGTTTGAACCAGTGATACAATTTTGAATAAAATTAAAAAACTGGCGTACCCAGTTCTGTCATAATATGGCGAATGCGCTAGGAAAAACAAAGCAAGAACTTTGCAAACAATTTAGATACAGGCACAGGAAGTCAGGAAAAATAATGTTCAGTAGCATATGAGCAAATGAGCAGAGAAAGTGAAAAGTTGGTTTGAAAATCTTACAAACTATTCCGGAAATGAACAAAACGATTACAAAAGAGAAGTAGAATTTCCATAAAGGCATCATGAATTTATTTTTCACGTTAGCATTTAGAGATTTATTTAACAATCCATTTCAGCTCCTTCTATACTGAAAGATCGAAATTTAATGATAACCATTTTTCTGATTTAAATAATATAAGACTATATTATGCTTATATCGTTGTGTTCATAATGAAAAATATTGCTATTTTGACGGACCACATAAAACATAAAGTTGATGATGATTTCTCCAAAACGAAACGTTGCACTAAAAATTTCTCGATGATGTTATGTGAAGGAAAACATTAGTAATATTCGAATAGAATAACAAAATGCAATAAAAATTATTCAACGATGTCTTGTAGTGCAAAAAAGTAGAAATATTCGAATAAAGTGGTATCGAGTTCAATCTCGGGTCAAGTCACATCTTCGACAGTTTTTGAATCTTTTCTTGTGATATTTTTTTGAAATTGAATAAAATACATTACTAGTTGTTTTGAAATTTAGTGATATTACTCTGATTCTGGATATCCGTTACAAATTACGTTTTCTTTGAAAGATACCTGTTCTGAGTCATAGAAAAAGTATAGTATTCCATTCGGGAAAAATGTAGATTACTCGCTTGTTGGATAATATCTAATTTATCATAGCTAGCATTAATATTACCATTAAGATGTTCGTCCAAGCGATTCATTTGCTCGTCTCATCCCATTGTTTGCCAGAGCATTTTGTCGCTACAGCCGATCGAGCGGCTCGCAAAAAGTATTACGCAAAAATTTTCCACCGGTAAGTGGCGGTAAATATATCGAGCGTCCATAATCCTCTTGAACGCATTAGAATCGAAAAAGCGACATCGCGGCGGACGGCGTCGCCCACTTTCGATGATCGGCGCCGACAGCGTCTCGGCCGAACTCAAAAATAGACGCCTCGGAATGCCGATCGGGATACAGATCTGTTACTCAGCTTCTGCCAGTTTATGAAGAGAAAAACAAAACAATGGTGAATGGTCCCATGTGCCCGATTAAACTATCTGAAATGTGGAGGCAAAAATGCGGAAATTCGACGTCAAAATCAAAGGAGTGTCACCGGTTGGCAGTTTTTTGATTTTTAGCATCTGAAATGAAGTTGTTATTATGTGTGAGGAGTCCGAGAACTGATTGGATTGTGTTATCATGTCAATATCAGCTGAAGTGGATTTTTTTATAGATCTGTTCTGTGGTTTGACAGCTCATCACTCAAGGATTGACATATATAGGTGACTGATAACGCAACAAAATATCTGTATTTCACTATTTCTCAAATAACATTGTAATACTGTACACTATTTCGAATATCTTGCCTATTCACCGCAATCGCAAATATTTTTAGAGATGTTTTGAATTAATAAAAATTCTTATGCCACTTGAATATCTGAACCGCTATTTCTGATTTTGATAGGAAAGAATAATCCCCTATTTGGTTGGTTGGTTGTGTCATATATCCCCATGTTTTTCTGGTACTTTTAATAAACAGTATTTTTCGAATGAGGCAGTGAAACTTTCATCTAAATCAAAATACACCACTAGAGTGAGGCCGAAAAATTTTTTGTGGTTGAAATTTCAACATATGAATGTCATTTGTCCAGTGAATTGTAATTTACTTTTTCTAGAACGACACGTAATACTGAACATTATCCCAAATATTTTTCCAAATTATCACAACCACAAATAATCGTAGAGAAATGATATTTTGATGTTTTGAATTGAAATAAAATAATAAGAAGAAACATTTTCAAAAACAAGTTTCATTTAAGTGTATTTAGCTAATGTATGGAAATGAATGAAATAACTTTAGTAGAAATGAATTGTAATACTCTGAAAACTGTCGTTATTATTAATTACAATTGAATATAGTATTTGTATTCAATTTATAGTTTTGCTGAGAGCTGGTTGCGAAAATTGATAATAAAATAAATACCTTCTTACATACTTGGCTAACTTTAGTGAAATTAACTAGAGTATACCTACTTCTATAAACATATATCACAGGTCAACCTTTTTGCAAAACTATAAATCAAATACAAGTACAATAGTAAATCATAGTTAATGAAAACGGTAGTTAGTACGCAGGTAGATATGATTTATTTTTACTAGAATTAATTCTTCATTATCTGCAAACATATTCCTTTCAATACATTTTCTCATTACGTTTCAATTATACCTTGTTTTTGAATTTTTTTTCTTATTATCATTTCATTTAACGTTTTCCAGTTTGTATGTCTCACTATCTATTTCTATTAATGCATCATTATCAAAAAGTCTATTTTCTACTAAGTTTTGAGGTATCTAGCTGCTCAATGGGGACGCGTACACCATATTGGATCTAGGATGATGCCACCTTGCTTATCGTATTCTGGTCATCGAACCCTTTCTTTTGGTACCCATATCATAGGGGTGACTATTGAAATAATAAATCGCCATCTTGTGGCTTCCGCCATACTGGTTTCAAAATGTCGACATTTTCTGAATCGTGCATTATCACGAGAAAGAAACGTGTGTCCCCTATAGTAATTGAGCATACATGAAGGCTGGCTATAAATCAAATCATCTGAAGGAACAATTCGTTCAGGCCAGTCTTCACTTACCTACACAGTAGGTTCATGGAATGACACTTATCAGAAAACAACTACTCCCCCGGCTAATACCACGAAGGGCGTTGGATTATATCCTACAGGTATCAGTGCAGGATTCTTCACAGAAGAAATTCCCGCATATGCTTTTAGCGATACAACTGCCAGAATCGATTTTCAATTATTGAACGACCACACTTGCAGACTGGTTTCGGGCTATTTTGCCTCTCGTCAGTGCAATTACACGAATTCGATGATATTTGATAATCAAATTCTGTCAGAGTGTCATACCTCGAACAAAGCTGAAGCGAACGACAAGCAACATATCTGTCTGTGTCTATTTTCCTCTAAAAAAGGAAAGAAGAATTTTTTTCAAAGGCAAAATACAAGCACAACAGAAAAATCCTTAAGGCGCCCTAAGAGCGGTGCCCGTGCGAAAATAGCGATTCACGTTGGATTTGAATCGTTGAAGGTTAAATTCATTTGGGAAAACGTTCTCAGGAAGTTTATTCCACATGGAAGCAGTTCTTCAAATTAAAGAGTTCTTAAACAGTGAATGTACCGGTCTTGGTGGAATCAAATTTGCCAAGTCACTTAAACACTTCCCGTAAAAGTATCTATTGAAGAGAGACAAATCCCCAACCTTTCTTCGATGTTCCAGACTATCAAGGTTGCAAGTGATATTCTCGTCTCCAATCAGGCGGATAGCTATTTTCTTGATGGAATCCAGGAGCTTCAGGGTATGCTTAGGGGCGGAGCTCCATATATGAGAACAATACTCCAAAGAAGGTCTGTACTGAGCTTTATAATGCATCCAAAGTTGCTGAGGTGTGTACAGTTTTCTGACTCGAAACAGTGTTCCAAGCTTTTGAGAAGCAGTCTTCGCCATTCCTGCGACATGATTGTGTCAAGACATATTGGTGTCCATTTTCACCCCCAACAAACTTATCGAAGCAGAAAGCGGGATTGTCTGTCCTGACATTATTATATCTGGTTCGGAGACACTTATCTTTTTGGAGAAAACCGATGGGCTTTCGTGGCATTGAAATGAACTTGCCTACTTTCACCCCAATTCGAAATCACCTCTAGATCCTCATTAAGATATGAAACCTCCTGCTGTCGGTGAAGATGTG
Organism: Leptinotarsa rubiginosa; assembly: GCA_015342145.1. Classification (NCBI taxonomy): domain Eukaryota; kingdom Metazoa; phylum Arthropoda; class Insecta; order Coleoptera; family Chrysomelidae; genus Leptinotarsa; species Leptinotarsa rubiginosa. The sequence goes on along the minus strand of WOGL01002227.1, from coordinate 2,173 downwards.
CATTCGAAGTCGATGTTCTAGAATCCAATTGGAATGTATTCAGCAAATCAGTATATTGGATTCTTGGTTTCTTCCAATGAGTCATTTATATATAATATAAAGAGGGTTGGAGGCAACATGCATCCCTGGGGAACACCAGCGTTGATGGTAAAAGTATTCGATAGATATCCATCGATGGCCACTTGCATACAACGTTCTTTCAGGAAGCTGTAGAGCCATACACAAAAATGTTCCGACAAGCCATATCATCGAAGTCTAGCCGGTCGGTTCGACGTGGGTGCTTTCTTCACTCAATCAATCAGCCGCCGTGTTAGTCGGTGTTTTAAGCCGCAGACTTGAATGATCGATTTTCACTTGCTATCGTGAAACCCGTGTTAGGAATCACACGTTAAAAGGTGAGACCTTGTTAGTCCTTAGCTCGCACAAGTTTCGACTTCTGAGGGTTGTCGTTCGTAGCGGTGCGACAGCTGGTTAACGGAAATACATATTTCAAACATATACATATATTAAACCCTCATGTCACACATGGAGATTCGAGAAACATGGAGAATCGAGAAACCTGGATAATCAAGAGCAACAGCTCTTGATTACGTTATTCCAAATATGGGTGACATACGATAAAAAAATCGATATGAAATATTTCTCATATACAATACTAAATTTAATTTTCAATTCCAGAAATGGTGTTTCCCAACCTTCGTCAACTGAAGTGGTATTTCCCGGAGTTATCATTTACGATTGATCGATAGTTGTTGGAAACGATTGTGCTCATTGCTTTTATTAATAACATTAGGCATTTTACGCCCTAGCCGTTCTGCAGAATCGATGCTCTGTCCAGTTCTGCGAAGAGAATGTATTTAGCTAATGATGATAAAAATAGGACAGTTACGTTGAAACTGATTAATTTGCAAAGGAAATCCATTTAATTGCAACAAAAGTTTCATTCAACTCCGTTGTTGAAAGAATTTTTATTGGCATCGACAACAGAATAATCATTGAATCTGCGTATTTTTATGTTTTTTTCGTTTTATTGGAAAAATAAATATAACTAATGAATTTAATTTCTTCCTACAGAAATAATTTAATTTAGAGATAAGGTCCAAAATATTCGGAGGAATTCTTTTAATTTTTTGAAACCTCATGCTGAAATATTCGATCGTAATTCAAAACATTCCTGCCAATATTTGTAAATTGAATGTTATCTTTTGAAGTTGTTCTGGGAAAACTCGTTGCTTCACAATGTAAACATTACAGTTCCTGTTATTAATCAATGAAATGGCGTCTAAACAAATCGATCCGGCAAAAATATTGAGAAGGTAGACTTCATCAAAGGCGAAACAGCCATAGTTACTATATGATGCAACATACAGATATATTTGATAACCTTTTTTTGATTTCATTCAGTTATAAAACGGTTTTTTCTGATATGGTTGCATTAAACAAAACGCAAAACGCGAGTTATGAAGAGTATTCCAATTTTGGTGTTTGGAAGAAGTGCTTGTTGTTGTTGAAGAAATCTACTTTTCTTTCGTTACTGCCCAGTTTACTATCCACTCGATTGATTTGGCAATGAATTTTCTGACCAGGCAGGTGTTTGAATAGATTCCCAACTTATTTCTTATTCTAGCAGCAACGGAAGTATCTGCAGACAAGCAGACGTACAGGCATCCCTCCAAAAATAGACAGTGGAATGTAGACTCTTTAGTTGGCACACGAATAATTTCGACATTACAACACGTTCAAATATTTTAGTGGGGTATGAATAGACGCTTGTCTCTAATCAAGAATTATTTTTGGAGGACGTCAAATTTTTTCTAGAAATTTTAATGGGTTTTAGACTGAGATGTATTGGAAACTTTTTTATGATCGAACTTCAATGAGATAACTGACATCGATTGGTGAACATCTGCTTAAGATTCTGTTCTGTAATACATACTAGGAAATACTTTAAATTATTAGTAAGTTCGCTGTATTTTTTAAATTTGATTTTCGAGTGAGATTTTATGAACTATTCGATGGAATGACAGGAAATTATTAGATAACAAGTTTATAACTGTAAGTTGTTATAACTTGTCATATACCGTGTGACACAGACTTATGGTACACCCCTCTTTTTTTCTTTATTCTTTCACCTATTTTTACGGAACTATTAATATTGATTATGCTTACAAAG
>WOGL01002226.1:0-10218 GCA_015342145.1 Leptinotarsa rubiginosa | reverse complement strand
AATTCTGGGTAACTGGAATTTTTGAGACAAAAGTTCTATAATAAATAAAGAGTACCTAGGGATTTCAAGACATAATTTCGGATTTTTCTCTATGACGTAAATAGATCTTCGCTCAATATTGTTTTTCGAATTCCAGTTTTCAACTAATATTCCAGACAAAGTAGAATCTGATGATGTATCAACAGAAGTCATGTCTGATGTACTCAAACTCTCACTGTCCTCGGAGGAACTTAGTAGTAATTTTTTCCAATACTTTCTGTATTTTCTATACCTTTAGAACGATTTCTTTTACGGTCTGTTTAGCTTTTAATCTTCGAAAAACCTATTTATTAACTTGAATTCCTGTGTACCTGCTTCATCACACATGATTTGATTTTCAGCGATATCTCCGTTATAAGTATTAACAACAGAATTAGTTTTTCCTTTTTTTGAACAAACGTTGAAGCTTTAGATGTATAGGCCTTGGCAGATACAAAGTCGGCCCTCCGCATAGCGCGCTGCCATAACTTTCGTAACAGTAAAATAAAAATGTTGTCTGGTGCAGTTATCGAAGAATTCTTGCGATGCAACTTCCAGCACTTCCTCCGCCGAGTCGACTGATGCGGCGTCAAGCTTGACCACGCCCCGTTTCGGTGAACGCCACATTCAACAATCAATTTGAGGAAGGAAATAAGGAATGAAAATTAATATTTTTTGCAGATGTACTATTTGAAACATAAACTTTCAAATTATGAAATAAAAAAAAATGTTAAATGAGCCCATTCTGGTCCACCACAACGATCTGTTTCTGTGGCAAAATTATATCTTTTGTAGACGACGCTGTTATATTCCATCAAGACGAGTAACTTGTGATGGTGTTACAACTTAACTTCTCTTTTCAGGTGCTGGACCATTCCTCAACGAGGTAATAGAACACTTTGGAAAAATGGAGAAAGATCCCACAAGTGCAGAGTTCTTTCGTGTGTACAGCGCTCATGACATCACCATCGTAGAAATTCTCTCAGCTCTAGGAGCGTTCGAACCTCATTGTCCCTATTTTGCCAGCACGATTTACTTCGAATTGCGGAAAAGTTCTGGAGAACCCTATGTCAATATTTACTACAAGCAGAAGGATACTATTCAGGAAATAACTCCGTCAGGATGTTCGAAGTTCAACTGTCCTCTGGAAGAGCTGAAGAGAAATCTTAGCGAATTGCTTCTCAGTGTTGAAACATGGGAAGAAGAGTGTGCAAAATGAACTGAATATTTTCAGTTCAACTTGAAATAGTTTGAGTAATATGTTAGTGAAATACAAGGGATGAGTTCAAAAATGAAGAATATTTTGAGTAGTAAATTCGAAACTTGCATCTTCAATAAATTGATTAATTTACCTAATGATAATTGAGAAATTGAAACCAATAATTTGAACCTGCCCAGATCGATAATGTTAAGATCGTTCAGAACTATTGATGAACTAGTTTATTGGAGAAGAGTTGAATATCATGAGGAATCTGAATATTCTGTAATATCAAGCCAACAAAGGCGGGTTTGCTGTCCTTGTTCATCTTTCACTGCCTGAACCACTGTGCATGCTGTTTTTGGCGAGTGCATTGGCTTGGGGTGTGGGTGTTGAGCAAACCGGCCATCGAATGCCTGCTTCGTCATAGCCCCGCTGGATACGGGAATGACAGAATCACTTGTGGTTCTGTTATTCTCTAACTGAATGGCATCCCAACGATGGCTTAATCCTAAGGTGTGTGTATCCGTGCCGAGAGGATGAATGACAATGTGCCTATCAGCTGTCTCTACGGAACCTGTGAGATAGCGGGCGCCATCTCGTCTTAGCATCGCCTTGTCATGGTAATGTGGGGCTCTGCCGTGATTGACCTCCTTTCCCTAGCTACTTGTGGGACTTTTAAGGACAGAGTCTATAGAGGAGATAGATGTCGAGCTTACGACTCCAACTGACCTCCCTGTAAATCTAGATCTGGAGCGAATCTACAGAGGAGATGGATGTCGAGGTTGTGACTCCAACTGACCTCCCTGTAAATTTAATTCAGGAGCGAGAGCTTCTCAACTCCCCAACTCATGATCCAAAAACGGAACCTAAAAAAAGGGTTGGTGGTGCAGCCAGGAAACGATTGAGTCGTCTCCTCAAGAGCGCCTTACACTGCCTTGCACCAAATTCTTGAACAGCGTACGCAGAATCTGTCTCAGGTGGAGGAACAAACCCCCCCCATGAGCAGGTTAGCAAACGTTTGCGCTCAAGTGATGGTTCACCCCAAAACCAGATGCAAAAAGCCCTGTACAGTTGAATCTAAGCCATCGTTAGGTGTAGCTGACGTGCAAAAACCCTCATATGGGAAGGTTGTCGCGGGTATCAAGGTGTGAATCTTGCACCTTGACTATCCGACCACCTCATCAACGATGAAACAGTAGAGCATATACTTTGTGCCTGCCCCGCTGGGGACTGAACCAGGTTCCTAGAGTTCGGCAGAGTACTCTTACCATCTGACCGGAAACACCACTCACCATACAACCTAATCGGCTTCGTTAAGAAGCTGGGTTTATTTGGTCGAGTGCGAATAGGTGTGAGCCACAATAAAGCCTTGCGGGTTGCAGTGGAGAGTCACCCACTCACTTTTGACTTAACCTAACCAGTAAAAGCAAAGCTTGTGTGAGATATCATCGAAAATTTTTATTCGCTTGAAAGACCTATTGATGCCATTATGTGTGAAATATAACATCGTTCAAGTGTTCGCCACGGTTTTTCTGGATGAAGCGCATCCGAAACGTCTAATTTTCTATGACTCTGGCGCATAAATCAGACTGAATTTGAGCGATGGCATGGCTTATGTTGGCTTCGAGGACCACTGTGATCTGTGGCTTATTCGCAAACACCTGCGACTCAAGTGAACTACACACGAAAAAGTCTAACGGAGTCAAATCGCATGATCTCGGTGGCCAGTTCACATCACCTCCACGTGAGATGACCATGCCCTCAAATCGCTTGTGCAAAATATCTAATGTGACATGAGGTGTATGGCACGTAGTGCCGTCCTGTTGAAACCACATATCGCTGGTGTTCATATCATCCAGTTCAGGCCAAAACAAGTTGGTAATCATCAAACCTGTGGAGCTCGCCGTTGACAGTGATGACCTGGCCAACGCTGTTCTCAAAGAAATACGAACCGATGATACCGCCAGCCCCAGCCCAAACTTCACACCCAACCGTGACATTTTAGGGATCCATTGGACGCTCCTAGATCTCATGTGAATTGGTATCGTCCAAAATTCGACAATTTTGTTTGTTCGCGTACCCATTCATTCAGAAACGGGCCTCATCGCTGAAGTCGATGAAAATTAGGATCAGTTGCCAACTGATCCAGAGCCCATTCAGCGAACAGAAGTCATTGTCTATGGTCATTCACCTTCAGTTTCTTGGTCAGTTGAATTCTGTAGGGGTGCAGGCCCAAGTCACGATGCAAAGGTCTAGTGAGTGACGTGAAATCAACTGCTTTGGACTCTCCTGCGTACTCCTACATACAGCGGCGATGTTTTTGGTAGATCTTGCATTTCGACGATGTAGGGGTATTGGTCGGTCGTTTTCTGAACCAGTGGACTCAAATTCATCCACCACATTGCAAATAGTCCTTTTGGAAGGACGATTATGGCGACCGTAAAATGAACGAAGCGCGCGGTACGTTGCCCAAACAGAACACCCATTTTGATGAAACAATTTTGACATTTGCACGTGTTGTTGAGAGCTGTAACCGTCCATGTTGATTTGGCAAAACAGGCTGGATAAACAACAACTAATTTGACAGATGTACCTTCAAACAAGATGGCCTTTATCAATTCTCAAAGTTCCAAAGTCCCTGTTGGAGGAACCTATACAATAGCTTCTATACACGCCCGAAAAAGCTATTGTATAGCCACAAAGCGTTGCGTTTTTGTGAAACTGTTTAGTGAAAAGCTCAGAATAAAATGTTTCTGGAAATGGATTTTCATCAAGTATAGACTAGTGTCTTTGAAACTGCTTGCTCTTTCAATATTTTTCTCTTTCTCCTTATGTGAGAGGATTTCAGATAGCAGCAATTCCAGCACTCTACGATGTTACAAAATACTACATACATTTGTTTACTTCGTTGCAGTGCTATGTACAAATAGATATTTCAATTGTCGATATGAATTTTAATAAACATTATAAATATTACTGAAAAATATTTCGAGAAATCTGACCTTAGTTGATGCGACTAGTGAGTTGGACATTTATACCATGACTGAGAATAATAAATTTTATTCGGAAAAGTTATTTTTCAGTTTAGCGTGCTTTTGATTCGTGAACAGAATAAAGTTCATTAATTTAGGAATCCAGAAGATGGAATAAGTGAATTTTAGTAGTGCGGCTCGTTTTGTTTGACTCAAAAGTTGAATTCGATGAATGAAATGTAGTTGAAGTATGAATAGCAGGTATTACTTAGTATTCATTCTTTCATAACCGTCCCGCAGTGGTTCATGGTGATCCAAGCACAAGAGTCAATGTAAATCAAAGCGTTTTTAATAATTACAGCACATGCACATACAGTGAATATCGTACATGATATTACGTCGAACTTACCTAAGTACATATTATTAAAATTAAAAATATCTTACAATTCTCATGTTCCATCTTAATCCATATCAGTCGCGTACATTGATAGTACTTTTCCAAAATCAGATTCATACATAACAGAGCTCACTGATTACATCTTGGGAATGCGATAATTATGTGCAAATACGAGAAATGAAATTAAAATCTTCATACTATAGAGAACCTGCCACTTGCCTGTTTAGCATCATAATGCTAACAAAGTTATTTGTTGATTGCAACTATTCAACAATTATTTCGAAATACACCTATTTGTCTCAAATTGTCAGTTAGTCGATTACATTATTTTGGCAAAAACGTAGGCCTACAAGAATTTTTGTGTTGTCTGCAATGATTTTAGGAATATTTGTGTCTGAATATAAAATCTGTTTTCATTTATACAGTCCACATTTTTTTAATCAATATTCACTTTCTTATACAAAAAATCCCTTTGAAACAGTTCGAATACCATAATGTGCACTTCTGAACATGTTTGGTTACAGTATATTTGTCCAATTGTCAGTTAGTTGACCACTTATTTGCAAAGACCCTTGAAGATTGATTCATCATTATTTGTTTGGTAAACATAGACGAAAATGCTTTTTCTGCCATCCAGAATAGGAAGAAGTTGGTGAAAAGAATATTTGAGTTCATAAAAAGTTTGTTGTGAAGTTATGCGCAATCGTATTTGTTATTCTTTTGATTGTTGCATTTACATTGTTGAATGAATGAAATAAGGTGGTGTAAGTCATGCTAATGTATATTTTTATGTATGACTGTACAGTGTAATCCAGATTTCCACTGCCTGTTTTTGCCTCAGAGAAAATTTTTATGCCAACTCATTTCCAGCTAACAGGACTATGTTTGAATGGGTATTCATGATTATTTTGATGAATGGAAAACTGATTGTGAAAGGACACCATCAATTGCTCAACATCTAGAAGAAGGGATCTAGATAGTCAAAAGAAGCTTTTGATGGTTTCAGATTCAATGGCACAAATTACTGGATCAAGAAAACGGAATTACATTTTTCTAAATGAGATAAAAAAGGCTGTTACATTTTGGTAAGATAACCTTTCATCTCCTCACGAGATCAGAGGTCCCATGAAATTAGGTCTGAATATTTTCTTGTGATGCATTATTTGGAACCTTTGGTGTAGTAATGAATATTACCGCAGTTTTATCCCAACAGCAAACCGTTATTTTTTAACACCTCGATACGTGTTTCAACCACCAAGTGATCATCTTCAAGGGGAAGAATGATCATCTTCAAGAGGAAGAATAATCATCCTCTTGAGGATGATCACTTGGTGTCGAGGTGTTGAAAAATATAAAATAAGGGTTTGTTGTTGGGATAAATCTTCAGTAATATTTATTTCCCAGATGATTGAAGATCTATTTCTTCTTCGCAAGGAAAATAAATATGTTGCAGTTCGAAATGTTCATTAGGTCATGAAAGACACCAAGACTTAGTTATTTCAATGACGCTGTCATCAATGAATGATTAGTACTCAAAACTCTTTTTTTGAACATCAGAAAACTAACCTAACAAATATATTTATGCTGTTTTTGTCTCTGGGATGGCAGAGACAAAATACGATTTGACAATAGAGAAAAAGCCATATCTTTTTGAAAATCATATGCTCCAGTTAAGTATGGAAAAAATTCAGGAAGAAATATCGGATAGCCAACCGACAAGAAATCGAATGAAAATTTTGTTGAATGACCTAAAAATCGGAATGCATGGAAAATCGTAATGCTTGATGATTACAACTGTTTTGGATGAGCATTGAGGTGAACAATATAGCGAAATATGAAATAAAAATTTTGCAAACCAGTGGGGAAAGGGTAAATGTTTCCACCAGGATATCAAAACTATGGGAATCCGGCCAAGGAAGATGATATACGCATATGATGTCTGATTTCTGCTGGACTTTAAAAACAGTGTGTTTCAAAATACACTATAAATAGGGATTCTCTAGTACTCACAAACAAACTAGCTGTATCAAAGACTTCTTCCTCTATCTTTTCATTTTATCAAAGGATAAATGTTAATGTATATTTCACTGAAATTTATATCATTGGGAGCTGAGTTGAAAAGTGAAAAATAATGTGTCACTTCAATTGATAAAAAATCAGCTTCAAATTCCCAATCACCAATACATTTGTAAAGAGAAGCAATGCAGAGAAGTGACATTATCAGCGATGTACTTGACATTCAAAACGTCAATGTCTCAGGAAAAGATAACTTGATTCATTTAGAGTAATGGAAATACGAATGAGAAATGAATAATGCCTTATAATGTTTTATAGTATGTGCGTTCTTTATTGTGGCAGATTTAAATACTATTGAAATTGTGAATAGTAAACAATGAACAAGGGCATATAACCTTTCTTGTATTGTATGGTGAGTTCAAAATAATTATCTAAGCCAATTGATTCTTTTGATTGACCATGAAAAGTGGTATATTATTATCGTATATTTGATTTTTTAAATACTTTTATTAAAAGGTGGCATTTTCAATCATGTTTTGGAAAAGTTCTCTCGAAACTGTATTACTTTGTTTCAATATACTAAACCTACTATAAAACACCTATAAAAATGTAACATTTATATTACAACACTGTTGGTTTGATAACCTCAAAAATAATGGCTTTCGAAAGTCTTTATACATTTACCTTCCTCAATATTACAGGGTGAGACAAAAGTTTGTATTGAATGTACAATCTATTTGAGTCGGTTTAATTTTCGTAGATTCTAAAATACCTCTTCCCGGTGAATTCTGGGAGCTCAAAACTGTGTTCTGAACCACCCTGTAATTTTAGATCAATATGTAGATATCTGATATTTATTCACTACTCAATACACTCTTGGTAATCCAAAATAACATTTTAAATGTGTTAAGTACTAGAATGGACGAAAAATGGTTTGTATCCCCAAACATTGCATGTTAGGTACCAATGAAACAGTTACAACAAATAAAAGCCACAATGACTTTCTTGGTCAATTGTAAAATCCGTCAACACTTCACTTTCCCCTCGTATGTCTTGGTTTTCAATTTGAGATCAGTTATAGCCATTAAGTACTCAGTAGACTAGCAAATATTGGAATAACAAATTGAAATGGGACTTCAAAGAAACTCTTAAAAATCCTGATTGAGTCCTCGGGCATGCATACTTGATGGGTTTCGCATTTCATAGGAAAATAAATGAGAAACGTTTTTGCCGAAGATTTACAAACAGAATTCTGTATTAGAATTATTCAACGTTACTCTTTCTGGGGATGTAGGTTCTTTTAAAGTAGATGATTGAAATGGACAGTTCGATTTGTTGTAACTGTTATCAGTAGTAGCTACATTGTGATCATCTGAAAACTTGCAATCGGGTTTAAGTATATGAGAAAGCATAATTTCATGAAAATAACGAAAAAAGGCGAGTGCAATTTTCGAAATAGAGATCAGAGATGAAGTTTTAAAGCTTATCAAATTGTGGCTTCGACTGATTTTTTTTTAATCCGTTTGCCTGTTCATCTAGAGAATGAGCAGGTCAATTCAAGATAACCTGAGAATCAAAAGACTTCAGAGTTCATTGTTGACTTGCTGATATCTTTGTATGTTCTTTAAAATGAAATTTTCCTTGAAAAAAATGAAAATAATAGTTTTCAACATGTAGCTGCAAAAAAAACACCATTGTGACCGCTATGATAGTTGTATCGTCTTCGAAGGGCGAATAATGAAGTCAAATTTTATCAAAAAACTACGAACTTTACAACCCAACTGTATTATAACTGAATTTGAAATTGGTAACATTTTGCTGAACAATAAAAACACAATTATGACTCACATATTCAGAGATATATTATACAAACTTTGAGAAAATTGTTACAATCGGTTATATTTTAATTTGGAAAATGTTGAGAGATCAGTTCGAACAATTACTGTGGAATCCTTTTTCAAAAATATGACTTTTGAAAAATGGTGTTGGAATGTGAATTTGAATGTATATTTGTTTGAATTATCCATTTATTTCATTCATTTAATATAAAAACTTCCAGACAAAACTTTCTCTACTGTTGAGAAAACAAAAAACATACGAAAACTATATATCCATTATAATTGTTGTAAATCATGCCCGAAAGAAAATAACGCCGGCCGCCACTGGTAACCATAAACCAAACGTGGCGTAGCTGAGAGAGCACGAATGCACAATGTTCCCCACCACTCTAGAAGCAGCGTAAATAAGTCTACCAATTTTGACAGAACTTCGACGAAATTTCTAGGGCATTCGATTACGATATTTAAACGCTAGCCGCGAGCATATCGAGACAGTCAAGTGTACGTTATAGTGCGGTATGCGAAGACATTTAGTAAGGCGATAGACATTCAATTAATAGTTGACGTTTTAGTTGAAGTGTTTGTTGTATTCAAAGTGAAATAAACTTAAGTTTGATTAGTCAGTGTAGTCAATTATTGTTCAACCCACGGGGAAAAATGTAACATGATGTTGTTTTCACGAAATATATTGACTGTTTTAGATTTTTAATTTTTCCCACTGATTCATTTTCAGATCAGGTTGAAATTGAATTATCTTCATTCATCTCGGTGATTTCATCACAACTTCACTTGGGAAAAATAATTTCAGTAATGCGTATGTATTAGAACTAGACATGTGATGAAAATAACTTTCGGTAATTCTTTCGAAAACCTCTGAAGAACTGAAAAGAAAAACAGTACTTACAATTCAGAATTTGATAAGAAACTCATGATCTCTATTCAACATTTGTACTGAAACCCGACCCGGATTAAAAGTTATGAAAGACAAGAGTTATTTTTGATTTCATTTATTGTTCTAATTATAAATCCGATTGTAAATTTTCAAATTGTAACACGCTTTGGTAATATTTATAAATAGCAGCGTAGATACAGCTCGAATACAAATATGACAGTAACTAATAGTAAATTGTCTGGAACATAGCGATTCCTCAACTTGCTCTCATTAAAGATACACAAATATGATATTTGACAGTTCAATTCTTCCTGGTTTCTTGATGGTAGACAATTCAGCAAGTTTGAGAAAAAGTAATGATTCAAAACATACAAATATTGTTGACAATATGTTAATAATGGATTCAATTTCCTTGGCAGTTGGTGATTTTTCTATATCACCATTTATTGTCCTCCAATACATGTGCAGGAGAGTTTTTAAAATTGTCCATAAACTGAGTCCGAAAGGAAATCGGTGAGGATACTGTTATTAATGTTGTTAATTGTTTTGTTAATTTGTTAGGCTGTTTTGTTTAACGCTCTCTAGGCCTATAGCTATGGAGTGTGGAATAATATGGCTTCCTTACCGCTGAACCCGCTTTTCCGTAATCACCAGGTCTGCCGCTCTCTCCTCTCAAGCCCATCGGACCCTTGAAATGGAAAAGAGGGATTAGATCAACTGAAGAAAATTCGTTGCCACCTGATTAAATGCATCTTATATGAGAAAAGAACACACAGGTTCTGTGTCATGATAGATATTACCTTCACTCAATCACATTCCCTTCCTTTCATATCACTCCAACACCACCTTGGACAATTCATCAAATCATCGAAGGCACCAGTTTC
>WOGL01002225.1:0-10223 GCA_015342145.1 Leptinotarsa rubiginosa | reverse complement strand
GTCATCTAAAGCGAAGCCGCGGCCAACATGTGCATGAAATCATCTTCAAACATTAAATTATATTGATCGTTCTATCGATTCCAATAGAGATTTCATCAATTTTTTCAAATTTTTTGTATTGTTTTGAAAATCAAATCCTATACCTCTTGAAAAATCATCCGTTGAATGAAACTAGACAAAATAGATAGGAGAGTGAGATAGCACTACAGTTTCCATACATGTATTTTACGCGTCTTTAAAAGACGCCAATTTGGTTGGTGAAACGTGCATTTTTGGTGACTTGGAAAGGTGCCAGAGATTCCCATTTTACTTTTTATCAGACAAGAAATGACTTCGGTCGATTTATTTGTCGATCAAATATTGCTACAGTTGAAAAAGGAAATTCAAAAATGTTATTTTTCTCTGTAGTTTTTCATTCTCAGGTATATTGGAAATATGTTTTTCCGCCACGGAAACTTTCAATGATATTAATTGTCACTTCATAAGGTACCTATAAACATTGTTTGAAATCCTAATAAATATATGGCTTTTGGTGAGGATAATGAATGGAAATATTAATGTAACGATGTTACCTTCAATGGTAATAGATATATTTCCATCAAAACTTTTATAAAGAAGTCGAGATTTACAATTGATACTACATTTAAATTGATGGATGTAGCCGATACTTCGTGGTAGAAAATCATAATGAGGAAATTAAACTTTCTTTGTTTCTTACCACTTTTATTTGTAACTACCGTTACTGCAGTTTCGTCCTATACGGACATTTTCAACTGAAAACGACCGTATAGGATGACACTGCAGTAACGGTAGTTACAAATGAAAGTGGTAAAAAAAAATTGAGAGTTTAATTTCTCTTTTCTTCTTCATGACATTTTGTTTCAAGAAACTCGTTACAACTAAATTCAGAATAGCATACTTATTTCTTTTGAGCACATTCATCTTCAAGGAAAGTTTTTATTAAAAAAAGGTGGAAAATGTTATGTGACTCATTACTCCTTTTTTATTTCAATCATTGTGATCTTGTTTACGGCCGTTGACTGAACTATATGGAATACAGAAAGTGTTCATCTTATTTACAGTATGGGAACAGTTGATGTCAGAGACTAGCAGGGGCCCAAGGAATTGAAAGCAGACACAGCTGTCAAATCTAGGAAGAGACTGGAGAATTTCTGCCCTCTCTCTCTCATTCGCTAGTACCGTACTAGCGAGGACTTTCAGACAACATAACTGAAGAGAAAATTTATTCGAATGAAACCGATTTGCCTTCGTACTATTCGCTCATATCAGAAATCTACGAGCGTTGAACACAAAAGATTCGTTTCCAGCAATATAATCGAATTTAACCTCTTTCCGAAACCATTGAGGAGCACAACTAAATCCATTAGCAACAACTAAGTGCGCTTTTATTCGAGCTTTTACTACTGAAAAGCTCTCATCAACAAATTTCTAATTGAAAATGTGTTCCATTCGAGCCTTTCAACTAGCGACAACACTATTGGCATACTGATCAATGGAAGTTTTATCGACCTGCTGAAATTGGCGTGGCATTTTTATGAAACAAATGAGTTGAAAGAATAGACAATAGATTTGAATTTGGAATTCCTTGACGTTAAGGACAACAAATCATTTTTTCTTACCTGTCTGAAAACAAAGAGAACTATTCTAGTTAAATAGGTGAATATAACAAAGGAGGAGTCAATAAATAGATTTGGATTTGAAAACAATTACGAAATGTTTGACATTTTGAATGGTTTTGAGGAGGTTATTAGTGTAATTATGTTTTCAAAAACACATAACAAAAAATAACTTCAGTGTGATGTTTACATTAATTTATATTCACGAGGTTTCAATTCGAGTTGTCCCCATCCTACGATTATGTAAAAATCGCCACTCGACTTGGCTTCGCACCAGATTGTAGTCGAAATTTTGAGTTTAAAGTCATATTACCAATAAACAAATTATAAAAATATGTGGCACTTTTGCGCTTCCGTATATTTTAACCAATTCACATAAAACTTCAATAAAACATACACATAAACCTTCCTCGTGAATCACACGATTGCTGAAATATGAAAATCCGATCGGAGTTTTTGAGTATATTGCAACAAACAGACAGGCAGGCGGACAACAGACACGGCGGGGAACTTCAATTCATAATGCGATTGATATTTCCATTATTATTGATATATTAGACGAAACGGGATTGATTGGATGTTCAACGAAGACATTTTATATCTGTGTCATACAGATCATTTAGAGAAGGAATAAGTACCTTATTTTTCCACTTTACAGATATTATCTAGAAACATTTAGGTTACGTAGATTTCTCTAGTTGAAAGATCCACAGCTTAAATTTTAAATCTGGTAAAGATGATATGTGAATCATTTTTCGAATGAAGACAAGTTGTTTCAGGGATATTTAAAACCGATATTTTTATTATTTGTATCAGTAATTAGTAGTATTTTCCAGATTAGTTATTCAAATGATACCTTTTCGGCACGGTCTCAATCAATTACCTCTAACTCAAATTGCTCAACTTATTATTGAAGACCTCAGTTGATTTTGAGTTCAGTCACACATGAAGTAAACTAATGTTATAAAAAAACAGATTTTTTAATGATAATGCACAAGCACAGCAGAAGAATTCTTGAAAAAAGAGCGGTGACCAAGCGAAAGTAGCAATTTCTGTTGGATTTGAATCGCTGGAATATCCGTCTTGGGATAATTGGGCGATTGTAAAAAAGCAGGTAACATTGAAACAGGATCCTTCAAAAAAACCAAACTAGTTTTTCAACAATTACAATTATAATTGCAATTTCACTATTGAGCTTCTAGTCATCCAATTTCCTATCCTATCAAAATCACCGTCTAGCGAAAATGACGCTGTAAACGGTCGTATTTATGAAGCCGGAGTCTATTGTCCAAATATAAATTGATCTCTCCCGGCCATTGTTTCAGGCGTCCCGACGGCGACGCCTAATAGAGAACGTTAGAGAGATAAAATACAACCGGATGCTGCGACCAATCGCAAGGTAGGAGAGGGGAGCAAAGGAGAATCGGTCACAGTGGGAATGAAATTTGACGCCTCGGTAACGGAGATGTTCGGAAAATGGGAAGGTGGAGTTTTCATCGAAAAGGTGAGTTTGAAGGCATACGGAAGTTCATGAAATAAATTTTAAAAAAACTATGACTATTTCTGAAAAAACTTTTTTTGTAATTCACAGTATATCAGTCTCTAAGTTATGAAATGTCATAGCCCAGCCTCACGGCAATATTGTGAAACATACCTTCTTGTAAGATATGCCTATACATTGTCTAGTACTAGCATGCAATTATTATACCAGAATAAATAATTTTTCAATGGAATGAATATGTAATGACAATTAAGAGGTATAAATATAGGATGTGTTCTACTTTACGCCTCATTAATTGTAGTATGGTATTATTTCCCTTCAATTCAACGAAAAAAAAAGGGTTATATTTTTCACATGAGGATTCATCATAACCTGTACAGTATGAATATTGGCTCTACGCTTCAATCATATTGTTTAATTGACACCTGCTTGTTTTGAAAATAGCAGGATTTTGGGTATAAACTCCCCTTCCTCATCCCTACACTTTTCAATTCGAATCATCCACTGTTCAAAACAGTGTTTTGGGTCATTTTCTGAAATCATACTCATTCTCTTCGTCACTATTTCCTTCACTGCTTTCACTGTATGAAACATGGTTTCTTTCAATACTTCTTTCAGTTTCAGTAACATGAAAAAGTCAAGTAGTTAGATGTTGATGTTTCAACAAAAGGATCTCATGCTCTGCCAAAAATGATTTATCAGTGCATTGTTGGCTGGAGCATTGTTCTGATGGAGCATTCGCGATTTGTTTTTCTACAACTTCTAATTCTTACTTTCTAATTTACTTTATAATTCTTTGCTCAATATGGTAAGTGGCTAGAACCTACTGATAATATTTTTCATCTATATTTACATATAGAATTTCATGGATTTTTGAACAAAAGCCAATCATCATGATCTGGAATTTTGCTTTCTTCCGTCTTGGTTACTGATGTAGACTTTTTCAGTACTTTGATTGGTGCTCAGTTCCATAGATAAATAGATATATCCTGTACTAACTTTTTTCAACATTTCAGAATCTGTATTGATGTATTTCAAGATATAAGAATAATTTTCCATTTGAAGTGATAATTTTATGCATCATTATTTTAACTGATAATTTCACGATAACACCTTGTTTAATCAAAACGACTTATTGGAAAAAACCAAGAATTAAAAATATTACATTGCTGACGACATCACACTTGTTTCGTCATTCCATTTGGATTCCAGGACATTGGCGCTGACGCACATCTTCACCGGCAGCAGGAGGTTGCATATCTTAATGAGGATATTGCAGTAATTTCGAACTGGGGTGAAAGTACCTACTAACCAGGTTCAATTCAATGCCACAAAAACCTAGGCAACAGTTTTCTCTAAAAAGATAAAGGTCTCCGAACTGGGTATAATAATGTCAGGTCAGACGATTCCACTTTCTGCTTCGATAAGTTTGTTGGGGGGGTTAAAATGGACACCAATATGTCTTGGCACAGTTATGTCGCTAGAATTGCAAAGGCTGCTTCTCAAAAGCTTGGAACACTGTCCCTAACCAGAAAACTGTACACACCTCAGCAACTTTTAATGCTTTATAAAGCTCAGATCAGACCTTATCTGGAGTATTGTTCTCATGTATGGAGTTTTGCTCCTAAGAATAACCTGAAGCTGCTGGATTCCATCCAGAACAGAGCCATCCGCCTGAGTGAAGACGCGAACATCACTTGTAACCTTGATAGTCTGGAACATCGAAGAAAGGTTGGAGATTTGTCTCTTTTCTATAGATACTTTCACGGGAAATGTTCGAGTGACTTGGCACATTTGATTTAACCAAGAGCGAGTGGTACATTAGAGAAATTTGCGACGGACTGTGACTGCTCATCGTTTTGAGGTTCAACTCAGTACCCCTCGAACTTCATTGTACAAGAACTCATTTGGAGAGCTGCGTTTATGTGGAATAAACTTCCTGAGAATCCTATGTGAAACACTACTTTCGCACAGACACCGCCTAGGATTTTTCTGTAGAGCTTGTGTTTTGTCTTCAGAAAAAAGATCGACAGATACAAGACAGGAACAAAGGTTGTGACCCAAATGAACTAGGGTCGTCCTACTGGCTGGAAAGTCCTACAGGATTTCAAAATTGTTAATCCGATATAATTACCAGCTAAGTACTAAAGAGGTTCTATATTGTAACCACTGCATTGGTTGGTAAACTATGTTTCCTTAGTTTCACCATGTCATGGTAGCAGAAAAAAATGTTAAACAAGATGGAGAACAATGTAGAATCAAAATGAGATTTTTTTTCAAAATGGTACTTTTGGTTGAAATGATGTGAAGCAATAGTGAAATAGATGCTAGTTATACACTCCAAGTTAGTCCCAAAGGCTGAATACAGATGACTCGTTGTAAATCATCCCCTAAAAAAAAAATTAGGCCGTCGCTGGTCGTCGTGACTTGATTGTGAATCCTCCTGTGCTTCGCGATTGTTCTAAATGTCACTTCGATTCGAAAAACTTCTAGGGAATTCTCCATCAGCTTTCAGAGAATTTTATCACCACATATAAACACTACCAATACGCAGATCGAGGATTTTAGTTTAAAGTGCGGTACGGAGTGTTCTAATAAGGCGATAGACATGTGAGTATTAGTCTGAAGTTTCGGTTGAAGTGTTTGTGTTGTATTTCAGTGTAGCACTGAAATAAAGTCGAGTTCAATTCAAATAAAGTAAAGTTGGTTATTGTCAAAACCACGTGGAAAACGTAACATAAGGTTATCTATCGGTCTTCATGTTATTGAAATAGCATTCCGCATTAAACGGAAAACGTACCTTAAGTGTGTCAGCTCATGATTATAAATGTAGGTGTGCCATTCAGTCAAATAACCTGAAGGAGGAAGTACTGCTAGAAATACTATATTGGCTGGCTGTGAAGAACACAGTACATTTTTTTAATGTCTTAGAAATTGTAATAAAATTATGATCAACTACTTTAGAAAATATTTGAATAAATTTTACCATTTTTAAAGTTGGTTACTTTGACATAGGGACTTGACATCGGTATTTGAAGTTATTTGATATCACTCTCAGTATGTGATGAATTTAAATGCGTTGATTGAATGCTGAAAACTCAAAAAACTTATTTCCTTGGAATGTTTAAAAATCTGTTTTCCGTTAACCAGCTGTCGCACCCCTATGAACGACAACCCTCAGAAGTCGAAATATGTGCGAGATAAGGATTACCAAAGTCTTACCTTTTAACGTGTGATTCCTAACACGGGTTGGACGATAGCAAGTGAAAATCAATCGTTTAGCCTGGGGCTTGAACCACCGACCAACACGGCAGTCAATTCGAGTGAGTGAACAAAACACCCACGTCGAACCGATCGGCTACCGATCTGTTGAACAATTATTTTTCTGAAAAGTCAAATTTGAAGTCGAATTATTTTTGTGAAGACAACTTCAATGATGGTGTCCATTTTTCATCTTTTTTCGTTACCTCCCAGTATATAGTCTTTGTGAGAAAATGACCTATTATTATTGAGCGCTTATTACTAATACGACTAACTAATGTCACAGGAAATAACAAGAACATTTTATTGACACTTCAATACGCATTAAACTAGTTTATAAACGCGACTAGTTTTTATGTGTTACATAATTTGCATCAAATGATTCATTTTATAGATTTAATTTCATTAGGTTATATTTAGTGATGGAACGAAGCAATCAAATATATATTGATGGTTTCTTGAAAACTTATCGCAACAGGATGTGCAGTAATTAGATCCTCATTTTCTTATTGGAATGAGAATTTTGCGTGGGTGATGTTTTTCAATCTAACTTATACTGTTATACTGGAATTGACTGGTTTATAGGAATTTATCGTGAATTATAAATCCTGCCAATCAGTAAACCAATAAAAATTAACTTTTCTCTTCATCTTTGATTCTCAGTCTAATCAACTCCACTTTTCATAGCATTTTTTCCAAGAAATGTTTAATATGAATATTCATTTTTTTACCTACTCATGAATCGATTTAAATAATTGAAACTTCAAATATTGAGTGGAGTTAACCACAACACATTTGTGAAAAACTGTCCCAAATCGATTAGGCAGTTTTTGAGATTATCGAGCACAAATGTACAGATAAACAGCCACACCGACAGCAATCAATTACACTTGTGAATACTATTATTATCATCTCGATACAAACAGAAGTTTGTCGTAGATGTTAACTCCTTTATACATTAAGTAATCTCGCATAAAATTCAATGCAAGAATGGAGAGTATGAACTTTTCTTTTGGCAAGTAATATGTTGAGAACGTAAAGCTTTACATTTGGCCCTATTATGAAGAATTTTAGATGCTATTTCAGAATTGAAATGAAGCTGCCATTAGGTAGCCAAATTTGAAATCGTTATCGAGGTATGTCTAATTTTTTTTAAAGATATGTGCTATTTTCTATCAAATTAGTCCCTAGTGAAAAATCATTCAAACTGTTTATGTACCTATAAAGATATTCAACAGAAAAATGCCGAAACATCGCCAGTCATCAACTTGGTATAATAGATCGCATCAGAATTGTCCTAATGACTAAAGAATTTAAACGTTTTGAACCGACCATTACCTCTGATGAGATCTATAAATCGAAATAGCGTTTTCTGGGATATAATCATGGTTGCAACTCGTTTGCACTCTGGTATCACCTGAAATGATTTTTTTTATGACCGGACTACAAGAAAATAAATCAATAATGAAAACCAGGTGGGACTCAATACTGAACCCTGCGGTACTCCAATTATGTGAGTCTGCATGGTAACGGATCTCCTCTGATGGCAGGCCCATCAAATTCCTGCAGTAATATTTACTTGAGCAAATGTACTGTTAATTGATTCACAATATATTCTCAGTGCCAAATTTTTTTCTTTTCATTCAAGTAGCTGACAATTTATATTGATGTTGTAGAAATATGCATTCTGTAAGATACATAACAGTAAAACAGTTATTGAGGACGCAGTGATCTCAATAGGAGTCCGAGTTTTTTTTCACAGTATTCCTTGTCGAGTTTGTTAACAATATTTTAAAAGTTTTCCTTCATGGCCTAACGTATTATAATAACCTGCGAAGGTTACATAATCATTGAGTTGGTTAATATTCCACTATTTCTCGTATGAAGTGATATTAATATTCATTTAAGTAAATGGTGTTTGCATTAGGTATCTACGAAACCGATTTATTCTAATCCTAATTAGCTTATCACTCTTTGACGTAGATAATTGTATAAATAAGTGGCATGTGGTATTTAGTTACTTTTAGGTCAGTATATGTGCAGAAATAAATCATTTTCGAAAACACACCAAAACTACGACCTTAACTTCCAGAGTGATTCACTATGAAAAACAAAATTAATACCTATATCGCTGTGACTGCTTGAATTTATTTTTTCGCGAGAATTTAATTTTGTGAAAATTCCTAATATCAAGATACTCTGTCATTTATAACAGCAGTGTTTCGTGAATTATGTCGATTATATAAGTTATTTGAAGCGTACTCATTGATAGTAATAAATAACCAATGCATTTTTCAAAAAAGTACTATATTTTCATGAATTTCTATGACATGAATGGTAAAATAAGCAGAACTACACGATATACTATGTAATTCAACAATGAAAATTTAAAAAATGTAGATAATGGTTAAATTTGCAGTGTCTTCCAGGAAATTTCCATTAAATATATGTTTAGTAATTTCATCAGAAATTCTAGAACATCGAATTACACACAATGTTGTAAATTTCAGGAGTTTTTGTAGAAATTCAGATATCAGCCTTGTAAAATTAGAAACGAGCGTTGAATCAACAGAAATTGTGGATAAAATTACAAAAAATTAATGAATTTTCAGTGTTTTTATTATAACTGTCAATGCAATCTTTTGTAGTTGTTTTTTAATTTCTGAATTTAAAACAATGTTTATGAATCTGAAAAGATTTATTGTAGGAATTTAACGAACGGCTTCGTAAAATGAATTAGGAATTTTTGGTGAAATGACAATGCACATTGGACTTTTACAATCGAAATTCGAAAAATAAAAAAAAAATTATTAAATAATCAATGTTTTTAGTGTAATTTCTACTATGATATTCTGATATACCTACATCAGAGAAGTGTTGTTTAGGAATTTATCGAACGACTTGAAGGGTTGAATAAATAGAAATTTTCGGTGAAATCACAACACCGGTGGAGCAACTTGCGGTGAACCAATTGAAAAGTAATCATCTCATTTTTATTATTATATATTTCCACTGAACTCTTCTCATGCAATTAGATAGTTTCAATGAGAGTAAAATATTCGATCGGAGATAAACTATTCGTCGGAAATACTTACGAACGGTAATGATTCAACAACATAAATGATGTAATTGTTCGCACATGTTGCGTTTTCTTGCAAATTCATTAAAAGCGCTTTACAATACCGATTAACCAGAAATCATCCAACTCGCACAAACGTATAATGACATTTAAATTGCGGTTTTATTCAAAAGAAATAGTTATAACGACTTTAGAATCTAAATCGTCCATCCTGTAATTTTCAAAGCAATTTCATGTAAAAATGTTGTTATTAACCTGGTACTGTTTTTCGCATCGTTAACTGTTCATAAATGTTCACCAACTGACTGTTTTATTACATTTCATTGCTCCGGGACATGCCATATTTCTTCGGTTCTCTGGCTCTAATATCTGTTTTAAAAAACGGCGACATTACATGAACGATTGCTGAATACCTCTTTGACATCCTCGACGTGTAATTTCCAATGCGACTGTATCATTATAACTATGCGGCTTGCATAGGGGGACTCGATCGGGTATCATAGTTTTCGGTTGATGCATCACATATGTCTTGTGAAATAGGCTAACGTCGATTCATATTGGACGTTCCGAGCATGTTCTGATGAGCTCACTTTATGTCATATGTCGTTTTATATATAGTTTGAGTAGACGATATAGTGCAGTCTACCTTCCAACAGCTCCCCTTTAATAATATAGTTAGGGAGCTAACTGATTTCGTTATTCAATACTCATTTCTGATTACATAAAAATCACAATAACTATATAT